>JAODIE010019825.1:73285-92571 GCA_027575565.1 Diploeciton nevermanni
TTGCCACAGTATTAAATTATTTATTTAGTCAATTTTGCTGTATCTTTTATAAGTGTCCAAGTAAGTAAGATGATAACTAAATTTGGAGAGAATTAAAATTATATAGAAATAAAAAAATTCTACTAGTTGACGAGAGTGACGCGGTTTCCATATCGGAATTGATTAAAATTGTCAAAATACAGGTAGACATTGATAGCGGAATTTAAAATCTAACAGAATATAGTACACATTGAATAAATACATTATTAATAAAAAAGAAATTAGTACAGAGACAGAAACCAAAATATATAAAATAATATATAAACCAGTATTAATACACAGGAATGAACTACAATGCTAAGTTGTAGGAGCGATTGAAAAGCAAAGTTAATGCAGCAGAAATTAGATATTTAAGGATAATAAGAATAAGATAATAAGAAAAGGAATTGAAAATTGATAGGACTTGAGAGTATCGAAAAGTGTATAGAATAACGACAATTAGGATGGTGGAAGCACATGTAAAGTATGAAGAGAAACACGCAAACAAGAAAGATATGGGAAGCAAGAATACAAGGTAAGAGAGGTCGGGGAAAGCCAAAGAAATCATTATTATCCTATGATTTCTTCGGCAGGAAAATATTCAGGAAGAAAGAAGTGACATGAAGAAAAAGTAAAAATCGCGGAAGACAGAATGAAATGGAATAAGTTTTTAAAAACACAATGACATTAAGTATCAGTAGAATATGACCCGGTTGTATACTCAAACAGAGAGAGTAAGTTGCCCTATATATATATAAGGTTTTTATTTCTGTACAACTTTAATGTTAAATACTTCTAAACAGGTTGCGCACATACATACATATTTAAATCTAGTTTATTTGAAGCAAGCATCTAAACAAATCTTTTGAAATTAGGTATGAAACACGTAGACAATCTTAAACTATAATTTACTTTAAATAAATGCTTATATTTATTCTCCAAGAAATAAAAATTTACTTAGATAAATTAAGAGAAATATTAATTTAATTTAATTTAACTAGTGATTACTAGTTAATTGGAGTTAATAGTAAGGGATAGGACACTACTCTTAAGTTTTGTAGTAATCAGGCCAAGATTTAAATTAACTATAATTAACTTACAAAATAGACATAATAACTAGTTAACAAGAATAAGAAAGGGGTATTTAGAGACTTAGAAGAAATGTGTTAACATGTTAATTAATGTCTACATGTTACTACCCTAGATCAATTTTAAGATTAACATAAATTAATATTTATTTTATTTGAATGCGTACTTCTGATGGTTTAGCCAGTATATCTATACACTGATAGTCTGATGAAGACACATACATCTGCTAAGACGATAGCATTTGAGTGTAAGTTTCAAGTGGTAGTTTATGACTAAATTCTATGGAAATATATATTATATTAAATATACCTCTAGCAGGATTTATACCCGCGTTTCCAGAACATCCACCTCGCTCTCACTGCAGCAGTGACACACACAGTGACTACAATGCGATCTCTCAGTGCACGTGCGTCTGCAAAGACTGAAGTAGGCAGGGCACATCATCCGGATGGACAACGTCAGAACACCTTATAGAATCATTAAAACTAAGATGCGTGGCAGCAGAAGTAGAGGACGTCTAAGGAAAAGATGGGAGATGCAAGGCAATTATTGCAATCCACCAACTGGCAAAGAAACGCAGAGAATAAAGATAGTTAGAAGCACAAGTTGGCTTTATTCCATATTTCCAATACAACAATGTTGTTATTGTTATATTTATTGTATATTTGAATACAATTTATTACTGCCTAATTTGCTGTTGATTGATTTATGATGACAAGAATAATTTCCAATCATAATTATCTCATTCATAAATCAATCGTTGTAGGTTAGAATTGAGAATTATTACAGTAAATTGCAATTATGTTTTATTAATAAACTACGGATGTGCATTATTCTTCTAATACATAATTATTAATATGTCATATTTTTTGCATTTATTAAGTTTCTTCGTTCATCCATCTTATCATAAACATTTCAACCTGTATTATTTGTATGTTAAACAATTGTCTTTACACATTTTCCATGTATCCAACGTGATTTGATCTATTTGTTTTAAATTGCTACGTCGCAATTAAATCGAATTACAAGTTCAGTGGGAACACCCCAGAGAATGCTAGACGGATTGGATTTTAACCAACCAAAGACCAATGCTAAATGCAAACTGCAATCAAATGTATAAAATCGAAACTAAAATGGGTTTCGATGTAATATGAAATTAATTTTCACCTAAAACAATTTACTTTCATACCTTTAATGGCAAGTTGATTGCAGGTGTATACACAATGAATAATAAATGTAATTATCGCTTTTAATTAAACCTAAACAAGCCACAACGAGAACGAAAGATTTAAGCACTATATATTACCGGGTAATGTTGTTACCTTCTATGTTACATTGGAGCAAATTGAAAGTATGTAGTTTACGTTTTCACAGGCGCTTCACATAACAAATAAACAGCGACAGTGGCGTGTTCGAGTTGAACGCGCAATGTTATTCCACGTGCCCCTCGAACCAGTTAGGTCTGGCCGCGGAACATTGCGGATTGCGATACAAACGAAAACGAACAAATTACCCTTGATTCAATTCCACTAGCGTGTGAACGCTGGTTCCAAACAGCGCAATTAATATTTAGACCGCTTTATAGTGGCGGTAAAAATAAACGTCGACAACTGTCGGAGGATTATAGTGATGCGACATAATCACATGTATTTGGTTTATTAGGGTTAATTAATGATTTCATTTGATTTTAATTTAGCTGAGATAGAAATATTATTATAACAATTATTACGAATAAATTAATGTGGTAATAATTTAAATACAACAAACATTTAGTAAGCAAATTTCTAATTTGCCATATTTTATAGATGAAGATTGGAAAATGTTAATCTTAATTGCATTTAATTAATTTAATGGCCAAATACATTGACAAACTGTTTTATAATATGCAAGAATCATCAAATTCGAGAAATTTCGCTGAGTTGGACCCCCAACTTAACTATGCACAAAACCATCATCTTATTCTAATATGAAACTGGTATCAGATACAATCAAAAAATTAGAAAAATTTAAGTTTGTGCATTATATATATAAACAATAAGAACATAGATGAATAAGAATATCAATATTTTATTTTTTAGAGGTTTGTTTAATTACAACAAAGTCGTATTTGACCACACATTTTCCAAATATCTCTAGTGTTTTGCTAGTCTAATTATGTTTACTATAGAACGTATGTAATCCGCTTGCGGACTGCTTTCACATTTCCCTGTGTGAAACGTGACAACCTAGTACTAATTGAAATGAAAACCAACAGTCCTCCACGACTCACTCCCTTTTCAACATGCTCTCAAATAACTTTACTAATCATTAATTCAGTTATTCTATTCTCGCTCTCGTCGGCAAGATGTTAGTATGTAAGCTTTCAATTTATTCAACAACTTTCTGAAAAGTTTACCTTTTGTTCACAATAGCCTTGTAAGCTATTGCCTTCGGCGAGGTTGGTGTGGGTCGTGGACATATCCATTCTGGTGTAAGTTTTCTAAATAATTGACGCGCTATTGTATTTTACATATATGTTTGGTGACTGTAAAACAAAATCTAATTCAAATATTAATTAACAACAAGGATTGCGTAAAATGAACAAAGCAGTTTTAATTGAGAAATTCTATTTGATGGTTTTGTTTGGTTGTCCACAGGTGCCGGGCTCGACGTCATCGTCGATTATTAAAGACAGCGAGCTGCTGGAGACTGCCAACAGTAGATTAGAGCTGACCGGCGTTGGTGGCAGTTGGGGGGCTATTAGGTTAAGGTGCGAAGCGACCCAGTTTCGCCTCTACCGCGCCAACAGTGTGGAGGTGGAGGTCAAGCCGGATACGCCGCAGCCTGCCTCTGTATTACTAATGGGACGCAGTCTTAACGGTAAGTTGAAGGTGCCGCCAGCTTCCGACAAGTCCAAACTTACTGCTGTTGTACGAGGGTCCAGAATTAAGTTCCGACCACTCGCCATTGATGACCCAACCTCGTACACACAAATGCTCTAGGCTGTAGTAGGCGTCCTGCTTGCGATTTGCGCGCACAGTGGTTACAGTTACGCTACATTAAGTGCACGTCAAATTCAATTGTTTGTTGAAGGCCTGCACGTGATTGAAATTGATTAGAGCTAAACTGTGAAACATTAAGAATTCCGGCAGAGATTATTGGGTCATTAGTATTGATAACAAGAACGTATTTACTCTTACAACAATATCTTCAACTTAATGCAGCGTAGTGCATCAGCCGAACGCTTAATTTACAGCTTTATTAAAGTACGCGTGATTTGTTCGCGTTGATAATGCGCAAATTGATACGGCCACATCAGTTTCACAGGGAGGGTTAATTTATTTACATAATTATTGTGTGTCCGAGCAAACACTCTCACAGGATACTAAACGATTGTGTTGTGCATCCCGCGGAAACTGTAAACCATTATCATAACAAATCATTTGACTCTCAACTTTAATTACAACATTTTAACGTAATTAGAAATAATACTCTTCATTTCGTATTTAACTACTCCCATGCGAAACTTGATGCTATTCAAGATAATATTCCAATAGTACATGAAATAGTAACAAGAGCATATTTAAATGTCGTTAAGTAACTTTACAAACCGTTAAATTACATGAAGCACATTATATACGAAGAGCCTCTGTAGATATATTCCATTCGCAAACAATCTTGATTAATACGTCGTCTTCACGTTGCGCCATGGCGAATGCAGCGAGATGAACGAGATACAAGGGCCTACACGCATTTACAGTAGAACGTAGAAACGGAGGAATCGCATCCTCCAACTTCCCGCTGGTGTGCTGATGAGCTAACCACGCCGCAGCCGCCTCCTCCACAGCGGCATGGAAAAGTCACGAGAGCCGGGGTGTACTTTCAAATTTAGATTATACGAGTTATGGAGCGTCGGTGCTTTGAAATTGGATCGGCAGTGTATGCTAAAAGTTGCACATTTATCTTGCTATTGAAACTATAATGTCGCAAACTTCGACTACACACAACGAACCGCATCGGGGGCTGCTATCGCCAGCAGCGTGCCAGCTGAAACACAAACACAGTTTGTGCGTATTTTAAGGCGATGAAAATGTGCAGTTTGCATTCTTTTTGGTTTCGCTGTTCCTTTATTTCGGTAGCGGCAAACATGTTCTTTAAGTAGTGAAGAAATATGTAATGATAACAATTTCAATGCACTTATACTATATTACTCTGTACATTACTACCAGTAGACCAATATTTTTCCGTGCTTACATGAGTGGTTCTACGTTTTATCAGTTTCTAAAACAGAAGAGAATATTTCTATAGGCTAGATATACATTAAGTACCTACAAAAATCATTATTATTATACTTGATTGATTAAATACGTTTAGCTTATTAGGGTACAATGTGCACATATGCTGCGATTGTAGATTCTGATTATTACCACATTCGCAGCGTTGAGATAAGGTTCAATTAATTCCGTTTAATTTTGATATCAATAGAGATTAGGCGGTCTTATCGGTGGTTTCCAGTTGCCCTAGCGTATTTCCTTAAACGTTACCTCTCCCTTAACCATTGCAATTCCAAAAGGGCATCTCGTGAAATATTGCCAGCGCCCGCAAATACCGCGTATTCAATGATGAATCATAATTGATTCACTTATTCTTCTCGAACTGCGCTCTTCATAGCTCAATGCGGGTTTGCACAATGATAACTTTTAATTAAAAACTTTCGGCTTGGGTTTACTTGGAAATCTTTTGTTTGTGAATAAAGTTTTCACTTGGCTGGAGGCCATAATCAACAATTGGCATTTAAATTGGACAATCATGAGATTTCATTTACCTTCAAAACCAATAGCTTGCTAACTAAGTGTAAACATTTATATAAATCTAGCGACAAGTAAATGTTATAAAAATTCTTTAGTTCTCTGATTTATACGTTGCATAAAGATATTTGTGATAACGCCAATGTTCTCTGACATCTAGAACAATTTTTCTTCATTTTATTTACATTGAATTGTATATTGAGGGCAAACAAAGTACACTCTTTTATATCATAATTCATATACTGAGTGTTTGAGAGAAAAAATCTTGTAATGTAAGTGCTTCTTATAGACTTGAACGGTGTATCCTTGTATTGCTCAAGAAGGGACCAAGTGTTTCCAGATATGTGTTGCCGAGAGCACGTCCGCGTGACTAAAGTTGAAAAGAAAGAATTGCTGTCTGAATTACCGTCAGCAGGTAGGTAATAAAGCATTTTGCGGTAGGCCGTTCCTTCTCGTAGAATTGGCCGTAAATAAAAAACAAATTCGTGGTCTGCTGAAACGAAATGGCAAAGCGTGTCGACCATACTTCTAAATCTCCTACAGATAGTGCAGGCTCAGTTTTTAAGAGGCAAGGACATTTCACGACGTGGATGCTTCTAAATAGGAGAAGCATCCAGAATCTTACGGCTGGGAGCTGAGCAAACTGATTTTCAGTTTTATATTCTGTATAATGTATTTATATAGCGCCCAAGGGATAAGACCCGTAATAATAGCAGGTGACCTCGTTCAACTCCCTCCCAAGCTTTGGATGCAGTCAGCGCGGTCAATGTCGGCCTGGAAGCAACAAAACTTTGGTATAACCGTTTTACGGTTTTACTGCTGCCACTACTAGCATCACCTTTGTTTAGAGCCTTCCTTTTTTAGTAGAATGCGATCGTTCTTCTGCACTCGCCTCATCGCAAATGCGTCTTCCTCCAGGATAGTTTACGGATTTATTCATGCGCTTCAACACCCGTCAAATGTCCCCCCAATGCCCTGCACGCGCATTGAATTATTTTGTATAAAGCACCGCACTCACGTATCTCTGCACCACATCTCAGCATGCATTCGACGCAAATTTACAATAAATTCTATTTAGTTCTATCCTTGAAATCAGATGGCTGCATGTACAGGCTATGCATAAACAAGAGCTTTGAAAATATGCGGGTTGAGGCGGCGCTAAGGAGTAGTTTGTAGACAGGATGCTTTAAGTTTACGTCTGCTTTGATGGTAAATAAATTTTACAAATATATGCAAGGTGGTATATTAAGTGAGAATATTTTGTTTGTACCTGATAATATATGATTTATCTGAATAAAATAATTTATGTTATTTTGAATCAATATTTTATAATAAAAAACAATTTTTTTTTTGATTTGTGTCTAAATAAATAAATAAGCAAACAAATTTTAATACAGCTCTCGTAATTTTTCAGTAAGAGATCATTTTTTAAAGAATAATTTTTAAAAATTAGTCAATTTTGTTCTTTATTTTGAGGTATTTCTAATTAACTCTGGCTTTATTAATAATAATAAAATTTGAGAATAATAATTATACTAAATTGTAAATGATTTATTAATGTACATAATTAGGACAAAAATCCTAGTCTACTGCCTACTGCAGGGGTTGCCAACCTACGGCTCGCGAGCCGTAAACGGCCCCCAACAACCTTTTGTGCGGCCCGCCAAAGCAACCACATAATTTAGGAAAAAGAACAAACTTATAGCATGAACGTTCCGTGACTGATGACAAGAATGTGCGGTTTGGTTAGAAATTATTGTTTTCTCTGTTTTGTCCATTCATGTTTTACGCTGCATTTGGAGGCACAAGGATCTATTATTCTATTAATTATCATTAAAATAATTTATTGTGATTTCAATTTTTCTTATTAAAGAATATTATTTTCATGTGTGGGGCGTATTAATTTTATAAAATGTAAAATAATTTGTCTTAGCAATGCCACAGAAAGAAATTCAGTATTGCTCAAAACATCTTCACATTTTTCGATTATAATTGCTAAACATATCAAACTATTTACGGATGGTGAATTTATTAAAAAATGTATTTTGGTTGCAAATTAAGGGAATTAGCGAGAAATATTATTTTTAAAGGTAAATGGGTTTTATAAATTGTATAAGTTTTGTTCGCCGGCTATATTGGTATTATACTCTGATAAAAAAAATTGTTTTTTTTTTCAATATTAATTTTTGATAATACACAAGTTCCAATGTGTGACCCGCGCAAATTTATTTGATCCGAAAATGGGCCGCCGTTCGAAAAAGATTGCCGACCCTTGGCCTACTATTAAAAGTTATCTCCAGATCATGTTGTAAATTGATACATATGATAATAACTCATTCTTCCAATTTATAGTAAACACTATATAATAGTTTTGTAATTAACATGTTCCGTCTGACTGTAGCAGTGACAGCGAGGTGCATATTCGAGGGACACGGGTTCAAATCCTGCTAGGGGTATACACAATATGCTATACACTCTCACCGAATTCAGTCCCAATAACTTCTAATAACCCTAGTAGTTGATGCAGTATGATAGAATGGAGGTTAGGTACGGTGTCGGTATCCGACATGGTTGCAGTATTGCAGTATTGTCTATAAATTATTGGTAAACACTTATAGAGATGTTTCAATATTTTTATTTAAGAGGTTAAAATTGAAATACAACAGGTTTGCGTAAAATATTAAAATTATAATCATGTTATATACATTATATTATAATGAGCTAAACAGTTGTTATCTGATAGTGTATATTGTATTATTATAAGCAAGCATGAAAATTTATTAGCAATTAATTAATATTAACTATACAATATTAACTGCTACTTTTTTTCTTTTCCAGGAAGTTCAACACTCATCAATAGTTCGTTCATAACCTGCTTCTTTACGATATTGGTACAAGTCGAACAATTCTGGTGATTATAAATAACAAAAATAGTTTATTGTGGTGCATTAACACGTAAGAGGTCAAATAGTGTGCGCGAATTTATTATTAAAGTGAGACGGACGAGATATTTTTATGAAACAACGAAATCATATGCGTCAAAAAAGAAATTTATAACGTGGAATTACATCTATTGAAATTGAAGTAAACTAGTTGCTAAATAATCCGGTTGTTTGTACATAGTTACTAGATAAGATAGCGTTCTAAGTTCACCAAGTATACGTGAACACACTTTGAACTAACACGAAATTTCTGTTCACATGATCATTTAACACTAGAAACCAAAATGTGTTACCAATACGGAAATAACTTGAATTGAGCAAGTTTGTTACCAAACAAGTTATGTTTACATCCAATCTTTATGGTGGTGTTATTAATCGTGATGGATTAATCCAAGTAAAACAATTACCAATATCAATAGAATGTTTATTAATAAACGTATATACATAAATAAATATTAAGCATTTGACTGATCAGAAGATGACAAATTGGAGAATATTGTTACTAATTGAGGGTGATTTATATTACAAGGCCTTCCTGTAGATTGATTTTAAATCTTTTAAGTACATTAGGTTTAGTGTAGGTGATGTTAACTGAAAGGCATTAATTTAAATTGCTCTGACTGCTCCCTTGATTGATTACTTGTTTGATTGAATTCTAATTGATGCATTCCAGGGTGGTTCTTCAAGTATAAATCATTCTTGAATGAATGAAAAGATTGTTAAAACTGAGAGATTAGATTATCTTCTGTGTACATATTCATGAATTTTAAAAAGTGTAACGAGTAAGTTGGATGCGAACGATATGTGAATATATCTAAATGCTGTATGGTACACATTGATTTCTATAAATAAATAAATTACTTTAATAGAACTGTTTAAATTATGATTGTGAGGACACAACTGCTGAATCAAATATTTTAAATAAAAATATTTATCTTTTAGATATTAATCATTAACATAATTGATATCATATCGTTACACAAGTATTTTAACAAAATATATGAATAAAACACCAATTTGAGTCTAAATTTTACAGGTTGTAGTGTCCAGGTTGCCTGCTAATTATTATTATATATATATATATATTTAAGGCAGGTGTACGTGTTATGCTTTTTATCTCTAATGAATTCATATGCAACAAAAATGCATCAAAATCTTGCAAATAATCCTTTAGTCATATATTTACATAATTTACTGAAATAAGTGGTCATACTTTAGTGCAGCAACCTATCACCCTTGTTCAGTTGCGCCACCATTTGGCAATGAACTACAGTGAAATTACAGTACTAAAGAGTTTTTCTAAAAAATACACATGCTGTGTTCATGGCAGAAAGAAGGCATCAATTTAAATCTGATGAGATATACTTTTCCCCGACATGAATTCTTATTCTTAAAATCTTATGACTGATATTATACTAAAGTTTTTAGCTGAAGCTTGATCTTGGTTGTAATAAAACGAACTCGGGTTTTGTCAGCAAGGACAGTCGCATCATTGTTGTATGAAGATTTACATCTATAAAATATATTTTACATAGATGATCATCATCAACCCAAATTCTTTTGTATCCAATTTTTGGGTTTAGGGCGTCATGGTGTGTGACTTGTGATCATACTGCAATCACATCGGTCACAAACCTACATAATACTTGACCTCCCACCGCTAGGTAGCTGCACCGATTTTCTGTTCGGCAGGAAGCAGATTCTCAGCATGGGTTTAAACTTCAATGTTGTCAAGAATGGAGTTGTTAGCGGAGATTGCGGCCGACTGATTCGCAAGTCAATGAAATTGGCCAATAATCTTACAATTGAACGAAAGATCTATTGGTATTTACAGAAAGTATTTAAATTTCAGTATTAAATCATTTTTATAAAATCACATTACCAAACAATGCGAGAATATTTTACTAGCAATAATTAATTCAGTTGACAAAACATTCACCGAAAATAAAGCAAAGAAGAAGATTCAGCCACAGGCCACAACAGTCTGCATTTACAAACGCCACTGCATTAGAACATTCAGCACCGCTATAACTCGCTGATCCGATTTGGTTGAGACAAAAGCCGGAATGAAACTTTCTTCTTAGGCCTCGGGAAACATAACTCCGTTGAGTTTCCATCCACCTAAAAGGTTTACAATTGTTTTTTTGCGCATATCCCAGCAAGGATTAGCTGCTCTTAAAACCGTAAATCACGATGATGATGAAATTTAATTAAAACTCTCGTTATATTTATTTCATTTACTTCATTTTTTGTTCTGCCGGAGTGTGCCAACTAAGTGGCACTTTGCCATCGATGCAAGCCGTATCTCTCATGTGCTTTTCCGTTGGGATAACTGTTCGAGCCTGGAATATTAAATGGCAGCATTACAAGTACATAATAAAGTACACTAAACAAGCGTGGCCCGTCTTGACTACAAATTGTATGATGCAGCGTGTGTGCCATGCCAGTATTACCTTTTAATTATATCTGCATACTAATTATCAATTTGTATTTTATACACACAGGCGTATTGAATCCAATCCAATAGCTGAGTGGACGTACTAACAAAACGCGACGACGCGACTTGTTTGCTGATTAAAATTAAAGTTATGTCTGTGGTAATTGTATTTTGTGCTCGCACTCGAAAATTACACCAGGTATACAAAGAGCAAAGCTCGTAGCGACGAAACAACAGATGTGTTTTTCCGCAGCGAACGCATATAAAAGCAATAAAGTTAGGCTTTATCTCATTCAAATACGGTTAGGAGCACAGAGAGAAGAAAAACGAATGGAAAGCGATACGCACAACCAGAGTCTGCAAAGGTTACAGGTGTAGCGATAATAATCGTAAATATCATTTTCCCACTAGCCCTATAGCATGTCCAGCGACATTATTGTTTTTCTGCAAGTATTAAACAAAAGCAATAAAAGATATAAATTGAAGGGTTTTATGTCGAATTCGGAGAAACACTTCACTGAATTTTTATTACTCTAGTCAGTCTGTTAGCATTGGCATGCTGGGAGGTGAGAATGTTGATGCAAATGAACAATTAACTCAAGATATTACAAGCTGTACGTACGCTTGTGGTATCATTTGTAGGCGGAGAACATCTGATAAAATGTTTAGCCAGTAGTAGTGCGCTTAATAAATTTTCCGGTAAACCGATACGCGTTAAATTGTGTGAGGTTCTTGCATGCAACATGAGCGCAAATTTGTTTCTACGTGGCTCGTTCATCGTCCAATGCTGGGCATTCAGCATTTATGGTCAACGATTTAGTTAGGGAAAACGAAGCGCCGGCCGTGAGTAGAAAACGTTGGGCAGCACACGTAATTTTCTGTAACGAAATTTACGCAATGCAGAAACGTACACAAATCTGCGCATTGCGATGATTATGCGGCTACAACTCACTGGCGTTGCAAAACAACTGAAATTCACGGTAAGTGAGTAAGAAGAGTGTTTACTATTTACATTCGGAAATATAAATTTGTCTTTCGGGTGGTAGTTGTATGAGTTGGCATGATTTATGCTAATTTCTAACGCATAATGACATTAAATAGTTGATAATTACATTTATGACTGCTCAGTATAATACAGACTATGCTGCAGACTAATACCACAACCTAGCAATCTGAAGATTATAGCTCTTCCTAAATCATGATAATTACTAAATGTTTATTAAATATATCTGCAGTATCTATTAACACCAGTGTGCAACACTAAAGAATTATTTTTATAAGATGTTTTATTAAATTGAAATTAAACAAATTAATTCAAATTTCTCAAATGAACTTCAATGTATTTAGTTATAAATACAAAATCATTTGCAATATAAATAAATAAAAATAACTAACCACATATCTCCAAAAACATCAAACACCAGAGACATTAAAACAACCATATTACTTCCCTACTTTGCCAAGAAATTTTATTTCATGTTTTGTATTCCTACAGGTTAAATATTTTGTTACTTGTGAAACGTGTCTAGAGAAAAATGTACTAATTGGAAAAGTTGTTTCAGTTTCTATGTTCCTATTATCTTTTTACTTTTTTTTACTTTTACATGGATATAAACTATTTATTGTTGCAAAGGAATTAGAATGAAATTACATGAAACTGGAATGTGATTCTGAATAATTCTGTTTTCTTACATGCTATCAAGATATAATAATTATAATTAGTTTTATTACAATTTATGACCAAATTTTTAATATCGTTCAAATTTACACTTTAGTTTAAAAAATTAATTATTTTTAATTTTAACCTATTGTTATTTAGAAAATTTTAAATCAAATAAAAAAATGTATTAGTATATTAAATATTTTTAATCTGTAAAACCTGTTATTGATACAGATGACTGCATGCCAAATACAAACAATTTATTGGAATAACAAATGCATTATTTCTGTAAACCAAAAGTTCCTTTAGTAAACTTTCAACTTGGAACTGCAATTTACGCTATCACATTGCAAAGAATCCCATAAATAAGGCGTGCAAATGTGACAACTTATTTATTTTTGCCTTAGAACATGAAGCACTAATTCATTAAAATGTATGCGCGCCTCCAAACGAAAGTAACTTGAACGGTAAGTAGCTGTTCGCCAGCTATGACGTTCTAAGAGAAAAGTTCAAAACTTTTTAACGTTTTGATGTGGATTGAAGAATGACATTGGTAGCTAGCAGGCGTACTTTTTCTTCAACAACCCCAACTCATCCCAATACATATGCGCTTGTTTTAGATATGACGGCCGAAAGCTTTTTTGACAGTAATGATGATCGCTTCACCAACCAACAACCTTTTACGAGAAGAAATGGAAGTCATTTAGGTTCCAATGTTGACAATGGTGTTACAAAGAGGAGTAGTATAGTATTCCAGTAGAAATGACTAATAAATGTGTTTACCCCAGCGGAGAATTCTCTGAACGTGTGTATTTGGGTTGCTTCTAGAGTACTCGATCACATAGAAAACATATTTTTTATACTATAAGGTCACAAACTAGAGCACATTTTTTACTACAGATGATCTCTCACGATTGTCAATTGCAATCAAACTAGATCAACTTCGAAACAAAATGCATTTGTGAACAAAGGCTTAAAAATATAAAGATGGAATACGCTGTATTCAAGTGCTAAACACACATTCTGTAGTTGGGCAGTAAATTCACACCCTCATATAAATTGCTGAACCCCTTTCAGCGTTATCCTATACGCTTCATACGATTCAGTAAAAGTCACGCGTATTATTACGTTCGTGGTCATAAAATATCAACAAAGTCTTTCACCGTCTCAACATAAAGCTTTAATTTCAATAAGTGCCATTCTCACTTTATCACTAAATCCCTATTATATCAATTGAAAAAAAAAATACTTTTAATCAAATGAATTTTTTATTAAATTAACCCCCAACGGATTTAAGACTTAAAGTTATTTTTGGTTGCTGCAGAGTTTTTGTGCGTCACTCTTGTGCTGCTTTTTGTTCAGCATGAGACTGCTACCAACGGAATGAATACTCCTTCATACTAAGTAATACTGAAGCTTTTCGAGCATGTCGGTTTTCGGTCGAAATTGATTCCTATTGTTGGCGGCTTCATGGATTCGGCAGCACACACGTCATCTCAAACATAATGCTAGCGATTCAAGCATGCCTGCCAAATTTAGCCTGGCACTGACTGCTGGAGAAAAAACTCGTCCTGTCGCAGCATCCTTACGTCAAAGAGTGTGGAAAGAAACCGTAATAAGCATAGGCGTAGAATGCGTGTATTGTGACATCTTGTCTCTTGGGACGCAGACAATCAACCGCTGTAAATAAAGATCAGCGACAATTGCAACGAGATGTGCTTTGGAAGCAAGAAGAAAAGCACAAAAACTGTCGTGATTAAATTACCTTACGATTATGATACGATAAATTGTATGCTTTTATCATTAGTGAATTAAATCCGGACGTCAAAAGCAATTAGGTTTTTTCAGCCACTTTAATTTCACTAAAAGTCGATAATAATAGAGATTTGACGTGGATCATTTTTAATTGTGTAACATGCAAATATTGTCCAAGAGTTATATTATTATCAACATAATGAATATTAAACACTTTGCAACCACATTCAACGATATTTAATGTAATTTGTTGAAGGTTTTTTTGTTTTGTTTGCAAATTGCAAATGATTGCATTATATATCTTTTAGAACTACAAATTGCTTTCAATAATAGTGAAAGCATAGTTTTTGAAATTAAACGTCAACACTAACTAAAACTATAATATCATTATTTATCATAGTAGTACGAATGTTAATCTGGGTTAGAATTAGAGGTTTCTGAAATTTCAATAGAAGTAATTAAAATTTTAAAATAGTAAGAATTTTTGGTTTCTAAGTTTTCAGTGATAACAGCAATACTATATACAAATATTTGGAAAATATATATTTAGAAAGATCAAAAAAATGCAAAGTCCGAATAGAAATAAAACTCAATGAAATAAATAATTGAGAGCTACAAGAAACACCTTATAAGGAGGTGAAGACTATTACTTTGTTTTTTATGCGCGTATCGACAAAATAACCACAGTACACTGAGCAACAGAAAACTCACTTACCCCTGCGCCAAGCACAGTCCTCGCAGATACCTTCACTTCTAGTCATAGTTCACGGTGGAACTGCAATAACTGTTTGGAACAGCAAAGCAAACGTTCACATTCTATTTGTAATTACTTTAAAACAAATTATATCCATTCAAACTGAATATATTAGTTCTAAAAAGAACTGTTTGTTATTTGGCCCATACCCAGAAGCAGCAGGAAAACGTCCTCTTTGGACATCCAGAAGAGTGCCTGTAAGAACAATTCACTTGTAGATTTTAAATTTTATATTACTGCATATAGAATTACAACTATTGGCAGTAAAATACATCCCTTCGATATTTTGAAACTATTGATGAAAAAAAAAACGGATTGGCATTTGTATAATAAATAATCTTACATAAGCTTGAATTCTTTGAGCTACAATTTCAAGTAGAATAATAAAAGAAAATTTCACAAATCCTTATTTATATATGAAATTGACAATTGCAAACTCATTCTTATCTTAATATCTAAGTTATAACAAAATATAATTGGATAGTACACAACTTTGAGATGTATAACAAGATGCTCTATCTCGTCGTAATTTAAGTTGTCAATAAAACATAATATAAAGTACCTAATTAAATAACAGGCTCGAATCTTGTTGTCTTGAAACTATATACAACAATTTCACAAATCTGCAATGTTAATTCAGTCTAATTAAATCCTGGGCGTAGTTGCAAATGTTCATGAAGAAATAATTAACCATTTAGCTGTCAAGTTTGTCGCATTACTACGGAAACACCACGGTCCAAGAGTTCGTATATTCATTGACATCAACATATTACGTACGCTCAACGAAAACATCGCAGTGTCGACGCATCAAATGCATTACTGTTGCCACCTTCACAAAGCTTCGTAATTTCATGAATTTACCTCCTCCAAAATTCGTAAAATCATGGATGCCTCAATAACATTCTGCCGTCTATTTGCGGCATGCACATGCGAAGGAACACGTTGCTGAAGAAATAGAATGCGCCACGCCATATAATTTAATATTTTCTACTTTAGGCGCACAAAGCCCAAATGTGCTGAGCAAAATATAACTCGGAACAGTTTAAAAACAATAAACTGTTTTTATTAATATTTAATTAATAAATGGTTTCCAGTCTTTAAATTTTAATTATTACTCAATTAAAAGTATAATTGTAGAGTAATTAAATTGCGTAGTAGTTTGCAATAACATTTTTGATGCTACGCTGCCATGAGCTAATTTCTGCGTAATTGCGGTTTTAATTGAAAGGAGCGCATCTGTCAATAATGTTCGCACATTTCTACAAGGCGATAGCATGGTTTACTTGGAAGCGAGAAAACTATGAAATAAAATCCAATTTGTGAGAAAAAACAGCAAATAAAAAAGTGAATAAATGAATGAGCGTAGCACAGCGGTGGCTGTGAACGATTGGATCGGAATAAGAAGTAAAAAGTTTTTTCGGCTCAATAGAATAGAAACGAAGTATACATACTGAGTCCCAAATAAAAGAGGCCAAATAAAGAAAAGTTATAGTTGGAAACGAAGTAATAATGCCTTCTTTGCTTCTTGGCAAATCTAAGTGCTTGATAATGGAAGAGGATATTATTTAAGTTTGATTGAGGATTCAATAAGATATATTGCTATATTAATTCTTTCGCTTTCTTTACTTTGAGGTTGTAATGTTTCCGGCACTATCTGAATTAATTAGAAATTTATGATTGCATTACATAAGCAAGTGTGGAACAGAATAGGATGAACCAATGCACACCAATAAACAGCATTACCACACGCGGCACAATATAATCAATCAGCGATATCGCACCTAAATCAGAACTATTCTCGGTTGCTTAGACGTGCTTTGACTTTCGTCCGCTGACTAATCAAATAGATACTGTATAACTAATAGCAAATATTTGCTTTTATATATGCTCATTGTATGTGATGTATATCAGTCTGAATGGTAAAAATATTACAAATTATATAATTCAGACAGTGGTTTATAAGTAAATAAATAGATATAAGTAAGTTATAAATGACGATTAATACCAAAAATGCGTAAATTAAGAATAAAATAAGCTCCATAGCACAGTCTGTAAATCGGTCTAATTGTAGCAGTGACAGCGAGGACATGGATTCAAATCCTGCTGGGGATATATTTAATATAAGATATACCCTCACTGAATTCAGTTCCGATAACTGCTAATAATAACTATAATAGTTATAACAGTTTAATGTAGTCGGTAAATGCAACCATGCCGTTGCAGTACACCCAAAAAAGACATTTGTTCATTTTGTGATTTTTTATTAGTGGATATTATTTTGTATTGAACTGAGTAAAAAACATTTATTTTTCCTCTAATTTTTAGTTGTGAAGTGAAGTAGTTAGAAAATATTGTTAAACCACCAAAGTTTTTCTGGCGTTACGTGTACCACTTATCGCACTTCCGAGATTTGAGTGTCGATTGAAACGTGCTCTACCCTTCATCTCAAATGCCAACTAGTCTATTCTGTCTTCCTAGTAGAAATCGTCAAAATAGTTTTTCCTTTGCAAGCTTACAACTTTAACATTGACTTCCTATTTTTGCTACCATTAAAGCTGCAAACTTTTAAAGCAAAAAATATTTTTGCGGTTTTTACACAGAATGTACTAGGAGATAGTTGCAACAGAAGAATCTGGTCCAGAAAACTTAACTCAATCGCTGTACAGATCTTCAGTTAAAGCAATCAACAAGAGTTTCTTTGACTTTAATATTGGTAAGAATATTTCCAAATTTCCAATCAATATATCACTTTTCAACAAAGTATAAATTAAATATATAATAATGTATATTTATTTACTTGCAATATATTGCATTAAAATTCATCAAAAAACAAAAGAAAAATACGAAGATTAAAGTATTTTAAATTAAAGCACAAATAAATAAAAAAACAGTATTTAAAAGTTGTATTCTTGAAGAAGTATTCCGTAATAAATAAACTTTATACAGAAGAAACGTTTTATCAAGTAAATTTTAGTAAGTATTATAGTAAAATTTTATCAACATATAAAATTGAATATCTAGCAGTCATATGAACTTAATAATTTTACATCTGTTGCAAAAAAACTCTTTAGCTATAACATAATGTACTAGCATTTTTTGATCTAATAGTTTTGTTGTGAGACATAATTTTTCAATTCATTTTTAACAAAATGTTTCTAACATTTCTAAAGATGTCTAACAAAAATAAAAATAATTATATAATATGCCAACGAGGTGCATATTCGAGAAACACGGGTATAAATCCTGCTGGAGGTATATTCAATATAATATATACTCTCACAGAATACACAGTCCCAATAACTGCTAAGTAGTTGGTGCAGTATAATAGAATGGAGGTCAAGTACGGTGTTAGTATCCGGCATGATTGCAGTACGCTTCAAAAATAACAAATAACAACACTTATATAATATATACTAATAGCAAAATTCGTAACCAACCTATTGATGTATCTATATATTTTTCTAATTTAACTAGTTTTTCTACGAAAGTTTACTCTTCATAACGTTACAGAAACATTAAAATGTTTTAATCTGTATTTAATTTTGGGTTTGTTTCAATCAATTTGTGGGCAATTAATAAACACAAATAATTCATACAATGAGAAATTCTTGAGTGATTCAATATTTTTCAGGCAGTCATATATTTTTTTCTTTATACAAACTTCCATTGATTGTAACGTAAATGCTTCAAAATAAGCCTTCGATAAAGCAAATTAAGTAAGTTTTTAATAATATTACTTAATTTATAGTAACATCATTAAAATGTCATTGTTTAATGCGATGCGTATACAACTATTAATTTAATTCTAATAAATAATATTAATAAATCTTCAAATTGATTCATG
>JAODIE010019836.1:0-92207 GCA_027575565.1 Diploeciton nevermanni
GAGAGAGAGAGAGGGAGAGAGAGAGAGAGAGAGAGAGAGAGAGAGAGAGAGAGCAGTGCAGCAAGGATAATATACTGCATCAACTAATATATCATTTGCTACATTTCGCTACAGTCAGACAGACAGACAGACAGACAGACAGTCGGTTCACAAAGTGGAGCAATATATTTTATAGATGAGAGAAGAGAGATTAAGACGCAAAAGCTCATAATAAAAGTGTTAATCCCATTAAGTAGTTATCACATTTTCATAAACACAAAATCTAAAACAAAAACAGTATTCAGTATTACTAATAATTACATCGCAATTGAGCAGAGTGACGCCGAGAGCATTTATGTTCTTCCCATCTTTGAAGTACCTCCTCACACTGAAGTATTTACGATACTGCCGTCCGTTCAATGGGATTTTATTAACACAGATTCGACCTAAATCGATGAAAGTGACTGCCGCACATTAGGCGAGCAAAGTTATTAGAAGAAAAAGAAGAAGGCGCAACTAATAACTTCTCATAAAAGTGAAATTACTAAATCCAGTTAATTTCTTCCTGCGCCAGCGGGCTCGCGGCCAAAGCGGTTTAATGCGGCAATTAAATCGTAATTTGTTTTCAATTGTAGCAGCACACGCGCGCGATTATTTTTCTGCGATCTCCGTAAGCAACACGGCGCGCCATGCTTCCAAATCACTTTCGAGTTTTCTAATCACGTCTGCGTAATGCGCGCCGCCATTGTGTTCTTCATGCGGTGTAATTATAAAATTGATGCTTGTAAAGTGCACGCTCTACGTGCATATCCGATCTTAACCTACTAACATGGATCGATCAGCGCGCGCGAGAGCAGACTCTTGAGAGCCGAGAGCCAGCCGAGAGTCGCAATCGGTTCGCATTTATTTCGTATTACTAAATTACAACCAACAACACTTCCATTAGTAAGATTGTAGTGGATTATTTTTGTGAGTTTTACATTGCGGTATAGCGGATGGCTTACACCTCTTGCAGCAGCAGCAGCAGCGTCTCATGGCAATGGTAAGCTCATGGCAATAAAAATCAATGAGTTTTATGCAGAGAAGAAGGAAGACTTTTTTCTAACCTAGATATGACTCGAGTAATTTAAGTAGACAGGTGGATTTATTACTAACGTTTATTATAAATCTTGTCTACAATACAATCACACTTTAAGCGTGAATTTCAAGTAAATAATTAATAATTTCTATAACAAAGTAATGTATCATCTTCTTCTTCTGTTCGGTTTACTTCCCACACTCCCACAATTCAAATACCACATATGAATGTCCATCTATTTGTGATTATATTATATATGTCTTATTACAATAAGCAGCAAGCCATGGTCTATTGAATATTCAATACTGTAGCTTGTTAAAATAAAGTGAATGCTTGTTAACATGTTAATTCGCGCGCACCGCTGATTGCCGCATGCGTGAGAGTTTCTGAAAAGAACTCGAAAATATAATCGAAAAGTGAAAATTAACGCCTAGGCGTAATTGCTTTTCTGGCAGCACCAATGAGTACAAAGCTGCTCCATGAAACCACAAAAAGTACCTCTCACCCGGTCTCAAGTCGCAATTGCGCTCGCGAACTCAACTCGCTCAGTATAGTAATAATAAACTCTTTAATCTCAAATTACCGCTTTGTTGCATTTCTAATTCGCAATTAAAATTTATTAGGTTATACAGTAAGTAGTAGCCTACTTACTACAACACTGTGAGCAGCTTTCGGTTTTTGCCTTTTTGAAAATGATGCGACAATTGCCACATAAAAGTGATTGTGATTCATTCAAGAAATATGCAATTCATTAGTAATATTCTTAATGCACCCTTATATTGTTTGTAAATCAATAAAGTATTGGCGGCAGCCGTTAGTCTTGCACAACATCAATAATTGCACATTACGTTGTCATTGCAATTTAGTTTATTATCAAAACCTTACGACTAGAAAGTACTAAAGTTGAAGAAAGATTTCTTCCTTCCTTCCTTCCCCATAAAAAAACTGATGATTCGTAGATTTATAGTTTGTCTTGAATCGTAATGTTACCTACTTCTTGTTGTCGAGATACCAATACCAATCTACCATCACCACCACCACCACCACCGTTCTCATCATTGTCCACTCCATTTTACTGCATGAATTACCATGATTACTAGCATTTATTGAAACTGGATTCTGTGAGAATATAAATTATAATAGATATGCTCCCAGCAGAATTCAAACCCGTGTGCCCCTAATGTACTACTACTGCTACTACGACGACGACGACGACGACGCTTCACTGTCACAGTCAGACGCCCTATCGACTGAGCTTGGCTACTGATTTCACTGTTTTTGAACAAATAAGCATCAAACTTTGTAAACTTGCTTTATAAATATTATATAATTATATTCCTATAAATAATTAGCTCCTGCATGCTCCGTTAGCATAATAGTCCTTAATGTTCTTGCCATGATGAGCCGAAACAAGCAATGCAGGCACATGAAGCAGATAGAAATAGCTGCTGCGACCTATAGAACTGGAACTGAACGACCTTGCCGGTCGTCCACATCGCTGCGCACACACACATCCCATCCTTGCCAACCACATTAAAAATTGTATTAACCTCATTTGAATTACGTTCATAAACCATCCCTCTATAATTCTAAACAACTATCTGACAGCAAAAAGGCAAAGCGCACAACTTTTCGCCGCTTCCCTCTTAGCACACTACTCTCCATCATTCTTTGCATATTTTTGTCGCAATTAGCGGCATTAGCAATTCATGGCTGCGACATATCGTAGTCAGCGCAATTGATGATTAATTAATTACGGCCATTATAAATTCAGCAAATCAGAGCAAGCCATGAAGGTTTTTAGCGAGCGCAACTCTGTGGAACTGTGGGACATAACCACTGCACTGTCCGCTTGTGTGTGCTTTAATTATGCATTTCATTGTTTACTTCTTCGAATTGCATTGCAGACAGTATTTATTTATTATTGGGTCCGATAAAGAATCACGCTGGAATTGCAAGAATTCTGCTCCGCAAACGAAACGAAAATCAGGAAACGGGCGCAAAAAGCCGTACGTGCACGTGTCGACGACTCGTGCTTGGATTTGTTCCAGGTCTCTTTTTGCTTGCTTGCTTAAATAGTCGCCCAAAAAATGATTCATGCCTATAGTGAGTGAAAAATGTAATAAGTATGAAATGAACAAGTAGCTCTGCAACGTGATTGACGGTTAATATGCCGTAAACGGCACGACTAAAACCAAATTAAAAACAGTCAGTTAGCAAAGTGAAATGTGAGTTCGATACGCAGTATATCTTTCTCTCTGCGATCTGCAAGTTCCAAATATTAATACTACTACTACCATTCAATTCATCAGAATCATAAAAACTATCTATTATGTCTTATCTGGCTGCAATTTGTCAAAATTCTGTAATTAAGTTCGTAATATATATATATTAAAAATTACATACAGTAGCGGAAAAAATAGACATAATAATGTCTTGTTCCGGCTGCTTTCGCCAGATACACACACACACACAGCAAGGATGGATGAAGAGGTGTTGAGGCTAATGGAATAAAATGTATTCAAGCTTTCGCTGTACTGGCATTACACAATAGATTGAGGTGAAGACGATTAGTAGTTAACTTTTCAGACAATTGACATATACTTCATGTAATTATTACGCCGTAAGCCGCCTCGCCTCGTGGCGCAGTCGGTAAGCCGTCTGACTGTAACAGTGACAGCGAGGTGCATATTCGGGGACACGGGTTCAAATCCTGCTGGGGGTATATTCAATATAATATATACTCTCACAGAGTTCAGCCCCAGTAACTGCTAATAACCCTGGTAGTTCGTGCAGTATAATGAAGTGGCGGGTCAAGTACGACGGTGTCGGCAACCGGCGCGGTTGCAGTACGCTCCAAAAATATCGAGTTTCAACTTCTTGACTAAAAAATTCCATCTCCGAGACAAAATGCGTCAAGAAAATTGGAATAATGGTGTCGTATTGGGGCACCTCATACTTACTTAATCGAGTGAACATATTTTCATTTCATTCCAAATCTATATTTGTCCGGAATTTGTTCATATTACAAATTTTACAAATGATACAAATTTTCACTTTGAGAACTTATAACTTCGGAACTATTAAAGATAAACAAATCACGTTTTCACACATTTCTTCGGTATTTATTCACGATTTGTTATTTCAGACAATTAAGTGATCTAACAATAATTACGGAACCAAAATTCGGCCAAACACTAAAATCGAAATTAAAAAAAAAACGATCGTCGATTAAAAAATTGTGAAAAACCCATTTTCTTAGATAATCATGATTAATCGAATCCCGTTAATGCCATCCCGATTGGAAATTTGCTGTTCCACAGTGTTATTGTGGCTTTTCCAATCCGGCGGATCACTGCCACCCAATTGGGTTTCATATGCTTACTACTTTACCTACTTAGTTTAAAATGCTCTGTCCTCTGCTCTCTTCTTTTGATTAAAAAAAAAATAATAATAATTTCGTTAATTTCGTATTAGAAAAAGTGTTTAATCGACTAATAATAATGTTAATTTCGTTTTAAAATAAAGATTGGAAAAATATTTGAAATATGGATCAAAGTAAGCAGATGCCGATCATAGCTAAATGTTCTTAGCTATAAGAAACTTTTCATGTGATAATAATGATGATGTTGATGTTGGTTTCTCATAAATAGTGAGTTTTGAACAATATATTTTCTATGTGTTATGTAAGTATCCTTAATTTGCACAATTTAGATTTCTATCGCCACCAAATATGTTGTATCGTATTACAACTCGTTGCTCATGAAACTCATTTATTAATATGTTCATTTGTTCAATATGTTAAAACGTATGTTCTCAACGTGCTCTGTGCTCTTAAGATGAGGTACATAATAAACGACCCACATGGTCTGTTTCTTTCGCACGCTGGACGTACAACTGCAGTGAAATTTTGCTTAGATTGTCCGAATGCAAAACAAAAGCATAGTTAAAACAGTTATACACTACATTAATTACATCGCGTTTTGTTCATCTGGCTGTTGAGGCTGTCAACACACGCGCACACACCTTCTACGCAAAATTATTTCTCATTATTCGTTGTTAATAAATTGCTGCTCTCAATGACGGCAAATTCAAAGTAGTACGCGTAGAGACGGCACGCATGATGATGTTATAAATTATAATTAAATTTCCAAGTGGGTTTTTCTTCAATTCGTGCCGAGACAGGAGAAATTCTGGGCCGCGCAATGTGCGTCTACACGTATACATGCATGCTAGATTAATTTAGTTTGATCATAATATAAATTATTATAATCGAACTGCATCGAGCTTATTATTGATATATGAGCAGCATATGGGCCACGACTCGGATCCGGACAACAAGCTGTTTGTTCTTTATCAACGGCCAAGATTTGACACGCTGGCGAT
Organism: Diploeciton nevermanni; assembly: GCA_027575565.1. Classification (NCBI taxonomy): domain Eukaryota; kingdom Metazoa; phylum Arthropoda; class Insecta; order Coleoptera; family Staphylinidae; genus Diploeciton; species Diploeciton nevermanni. Next base: position 5,444 of record JAODIE010019836.1, read on the forward strand.
AGCTCATTCATCGCGGCGAGCTTTGATTTCATCATTCAGCAGCTGCAAGTGCAGGCACAAATCCGCTAACCTTGATATCAGCGAATTGAATAAAATAACAATTTATCACTTGGAAATGTATACAATAATTATGCATTGCATTGCGGGGGATTCATTTTGTATGAAAGATAAGGAGTTTCAAGCAAGAGCAGAGGCCAATTTAAAGTGTAAGGTGAGAAATTATCATCAAAATGATAGAAGTTTGCTTCAGATTTATCCCAGAAAAAAATCTGTAGTTTAAAAATATAATTTTTAATGAAGCTTATTTTTGCCCTTGAATTTCATTAAACACATTGCATAATCTATTAATAAGCATGATCATCATCATCATGGAGGTTGAGCGGACATGATGTCCGCGCATAATTCGTCACACGTCAAAACGTCGCTGCAATGATGAACAACGCAGTCTACCCCGAGTTTAACTTATCAAATTCATAATTAAAACATGCAATCTAGAAGAATTCAACTGGTAGAAGACACACACCATGCACACTGATAATGGTTTCAATTGCTTTCAATCTCCTTCATATCGATCGCAATATACAAGATGATACTAGGAAAATCCTCCATGAAATATTCACGAAAATTTCCTTGTGAATATCTCAAAAGAACCAACTAAACTAATGAATGTCCCTCCCTCATCTCCCATCATCTTATATACTTGACTGACTGACTGACTGATTACTGATCATCATTCGGCGTTTGAATGATGTGATATCAAACCTTATTGTATATCTCGACTATTGGAGCGCATTATTCTAAAAGTGTGCCGACGTAGAATCGCATCAATCGATTTGCTTTATTACTTGTCTCGCCGCTGTGTTCGTCTTCCTTCTTCTTCGCTTCTACCGCACCAACTCAAGAGTAGTTGAGTTTTAAAATTTCGTTGCGTTTACAAATGAATGCGTTTCATTGCTTTTATATTAATCACTTCTTGTGCGGCGTGTTGTGAAAGATGTGACGCCAATAAGTGACACAGCAGAGTCTGATTGATTTAAATTGCAGATGGCACGATTTAATTTTACAGCGGATTGCGAACGTTGAATGATTTGATGACATCTTCTTTGACTGAGTTGCAACAATTGGATTAATGGAAATTTCAACTTAATACATGATGATAATGATTAAAATAAACCAAGAGCTTTTTTCGTTTCTCTCAAATTATCTGCATTCTTCGGATAATTATCTCCAGAACAAATTAATTTCTGTGGTAGGAAAAGTGGGAAACTTGTATTTCCACCATCAAACTAGAGAAATATTCCACTCATTCAACAAATTTGATCCCACTAAGTAGTATATCCTGCTTCAACTTGCAGACTAAAAGTCAATAGTTCCATGTCAATGTCAAATTTCCTCGTGAGGAAACTCTCTGCCACTTCTCTCTCTCTATCAATTAGCACTGCTTGCATTCTTTTTCCTTGCGTCACCCACAGCAAGAACAAGAACAACAACAACTACAACAACGACGACGACTCCACTGATAATAAAATCAAAAAACTGATTCAACAGCAATTCATCATCGTTCCTCCAACGCCCAATAACAATATCGAATTTCTGCACAGGCGCCCTGCATCAAACGCAATCGCTAGCCGACTCCCCTCCTCGCCACCCCGCACCAACAGGCATACTGCGACGCACGCACGCACCGGAGTCCCCGGCGGCAGTGCAATGCCACCCCCGCGTGGTGTCTCACAGTTCAATGTTGTAACATAACACCAACCCCACTCCCCCGCCCCCGTAGACGATGCAACCACAAAAATAACAAATGCGTGAAAATGCTATAAATACGCAACGAGTACTGTCCGATCAGTCATCGAGGTGACATTTCACAACGTGAAATCAGCGTGAATCAGTAGCCAAGCGGAAGATGCCTCACAAATGGAACAGAACAAAACGTTTAGGAAAATCGCCATAGCACTGCTAGTCTTGGGGTTGCTATCGCTTTATTTGTCCTACACGTTTAATGCGTGTCTGATTGCAAGCTTCGCAAAAGTGAGTAAATTAACTTAAATTTGTATGACTTGATTAATATAATCGCTTGGTGTCTGTAGTGGCGTCAACATCCAATTGTGATTAACGAAAACTACAACGTGCATTATACCACCTCGGTTCGTGTTGTACCACTTTTCGTCGGCAATGAGAGCTTCGCTGAGGCAGCTCCCAAGTATAAGTTCTTCCGGGAGCAGGGCCTTAGACCCACTCGGCAGCTCCCAAGTGCATTGATCATTGGAGTGAAGAAAGGAGGAACTCGTGCACTGTTGGAATTTATCCGAGTACATCCAGATGTAAGAGCAGCAGGAAATGAAATCCATTTCTTTGATAAGAACTACGCGTATGGGTTTGAATGGTATCGGCAGCACATGCCACCAACTTTGGAGGGCCAGTTGACCATTGAAAAAACACCCTCATATTTCATTACAAAAGATGCTCCACACCGTGTACACCTCATGAACCCATCCACCAAACTCCTGGTCGTGGTGAGAGATCCTGTCACACGTGCAATCAGTGATTACACTCAAGCCATCAGCAAGAGACCAGAGATGGACAGGTTCGAACATCTTACTTTCGTACATCGCAACACCACCAGCAGCAGCAGCAGCAGCAAGTTAACCAGAGTGGTGGATACAAGTTGGGGGCCGGTTAAGCTTGGTCTTTATGCGAAGTACTTACTGAGATGGCTGAAGTACTTTCCATTGTCGCAATTTCTATTCGTTTCCGGTGAGCGATTGGTTGTCGATCCCGCTGTGGAGTTAAAAAGAGTCCAAGACTTCCTAGGTTTGAAGAGAGTGGTTACTGAAAAACACTTTTACTTCAACTCAACGAAAGGCTTTCCTTGTTTGTTCAAAAGTGAGGGTCACGGCGCTCCAAAATGTCTTGGAAAAACCAAGGGGAGGAATCATCCACGAATTGATACACTAGTTCTGCAAAGACTTAGGGATTTCTACAGACCTTTCAATCTGAGATTCTACCAGATGACAGGGATTAACTTTGGGTGGGGTTAAGGTCATAGTAAAACAAGGAAATCATCAGGAAGTGTTAGCATATCAAGAAGAAGAAGAGACATGTGAAACGGAATGAGCGACAATTAATGAGACAAACTATTATGCTAAAATTACTCTAACAATTGAAGAGTTTTGCTACCTAGCAGCTGGCTGGCTGACACGCTGGAGTGCATGCACGTGCACGACATTGCCGTAGACTTTTTATATGACTTTACTGTAGCTTATTATTATATAATAGCCAACGATGATATTGTTCACGAAGTGAGAAACTGTGGTCAATTGCTGAATTAGAAATCCCTCCTTCAAAACATGTACAATTCCATTGCATAAGAATAAGGATATATTTGGATAGGCTGATGTTGAGTCAAAAAACGCCAATCCCAGCAGACTAGGTATAGCAACCTCTATATATATATTCCTGCAGATGCCATTTTTCCATCTACCTATACCTCCTAGTGATGATACCATAAAACAAATTTATAAGGGTCACAATTATAGCGGCGTTATATTACAATACTGCGCAGCAGATTATTTACCGAATAAATATATTGCAATAATTACTACTCCCTTTGTAGATTACTACTTTTCTTGTTTACTTTCTTCGAATGGTCGAAAGAGTCGGAATATTTACAATGTGTGCCCGCACCAGTGAAGATTCTCCGTTTGTATAGCAACAAAATTCTTTCCCTTGAGATAATTTTTCTACAAGTTCCTTCTTCATTTCTCTATAAGGGAAAATTTCATTGAATGTGTGTTCATAGGATAGGAATGTAAACGTACATTATGCGAAGCTTTTTATCTGCATCAAAGATCTGTGTCATTCCTTGTGGTCCATTTGCTTGTAGTTCATTAAAAATATCAATAAAGGTCTTCGTGACATAGCAGCTACTCTGTCGTGACCCTTCACCTTCATAAAGATCAAGATTATCAGAATGATCGACCCTCATTTTCTTCCTACATTGCCGTCGTTCATTATCATCATCATCAGTAGTAGTAGATGAAGCTGATTGAAGTAAAGATTCTTCATTTAGAGAACCATCTAAGGCATGTTTTCTGTAACACTTGTACTTTGTAATGTCACCAGAACTCCTCAACAGTGTCTGGTATGCTTTCTTCATTGTCCATGGTATATTATCTTCAATAATCTCTAATCTATTCTGTTAGTTAATACAAAATATTATTTGGTCAGGTATGATTTAAACTACTTGAAATAAAATAAGTTGTTCTTACTGTTTCCAATAAAAATAAAGCCTCAAAACTAGATATAAACTTTCCTAACGCATTTTGTGTTCCCAAAGAGAGGACAATTGTGCCCACTTGTTCTATTATCTCAACAAGATTTTCCTCTTGAAGCCAGACTCCTTTACATCTCAACTGCCTAAAGATTGGAAATACAAGAAGTACTAATATATTCCTAATTTTCGAATATTATTACTCACAATAGGTCAACACGTTCAGTATCTATTATACCTGCAAAACAGTTTAACCTTGATTCAATTTCTTGTTGTTCTTGAGCATTGCATGTCACTTCAATTTGTTTAACATTATTGGGAGTACAATGTGTTGGTATATCATTATGAGTTGTATATATTTTATAAACCCTGTGAGAAAACTATGATATAGAAATTAGAGCGTAGTTCGTTGTTTACTTACCAAGCATTAAATTCTTCTTCATTCCGATTCATTCTGCGTTTATAAACAATTGGATATAACTATGCATGTAACCTATAAAAGTGCTTTTTCCTCTTTCTGCCGCTCAAATCGTTCTCAAAATTATAATGTACTCATGTTGACGACGACGCCGACGACATTCTTTGATAGGCAAACAAAGAAACAAAACAGTCACTATGTTAATATAAACTTGTTTGATCCTTGCATAATGATATGCTTTGATAACTGTTATTAAATTTATCTAAGCCAGGTCCTTTCAACACAACTTCCAACTCTTGGTAATTTAACAACCTGCTTACATCTTTATCATTTCTAAGTCTAGTGTTAGGCAGTTTCCTAAGTCTTTCAACTTGAGATTCAGACACTCCAAGCTCAACACAGCACAAAGCCAAGAGATCCACAAAGAATAGATTACAATGTGCAAGTTCTACCTCAATAAAATCTGGGTCACAAGAGCCACTTACACGTACTTTAAGAACTAAATCTGTAAAGAAAATAGTTTATCATTAATACATATTTATATATACTTCAAACTTGAATCAACCACACATACATTTCTGATTTGGATCTGTTCGTTCCGAATTGAAAGGAAGACTACTTGTAATAGGGGGCATTGAATGTTCTGGAATAAGATTCAGCCCAACTCTTCCATTGATTGGCGCATTCTTAATATAATTTGGAATAAATTTTCTTCTTTCTTCATCACTGCTTATGTCCCCAGTGTAGTAAGATGATGGGTGAGGAGAAGGAGGGACAGGCTCACCAAGGAGCTGCGATATGTTTGGATGGGAGCACAAATCAACAGGTTTCTCTCCATTCAATGTCTCTAGGGATGAATCAGCACCATTATTTAGTAAAACACGGACGACTTCTTCGTGTCCTCTTCTACAAGCCCAATGGAGAGCACACCTAGCCACAGAGAAAACCCATTTGAATTATTGTTCAGTATTTAATACACGGCTGCAGATAACGTCGCCAATCACCCACCATCCGTTGATACGATTCTGCGAGTTGATGTTCACGTGCTGGCTGAGCAAAGCTTGCACGGACTCAAGATCGCCAAGACATGCCGCTTCCCGAAGCTTCTCTTCGCTCAAATAGGACATACTCTGGAGATAAATGGGAATAAATTAAAGATTTAGATCGAGTGCGCAAATCAACGTGGAAACGACATTTGCAGGTTAGTAGATGTTACAAATGATATTACGATACGTTAAATAACATTTGAGCGAATTAGATTGCAATTGATGTTCAATTGTAGGAAATTATTCCAATCATTAGGTAGGTACACTTTATCTACATTATAGATAGGCAGGTATAACACAGCATAATCACTATTCTTTATATCTATATTTGATCAGGAGAATAACAAATTTATGGATGCAGAATGCACACCACTGATTAACATGAACATTATTGTTCATTAGAATGCTACTACTACTACTCTTAGAGGGCACGCTGCCAACAACAAGTTTTAACTATAAAAATAATATAAGTGAAGATAAACAACTACCAATTATCACCACCCTCGCCTTCACTCTCACTCTCAGTAATAAAACCACCAGCTGCAGCTGCTGAATCTTCCTCCTGTGGGGCACCACGCACATTAAAATACGTGTCAATAATACCCTTATCCTCCGTATTCGGTTGCATACCCTCCACATTCTCAGTTTTTACATAAGTATCTGTTGTATATCCTATAGATGATCGGATCTTTTCACAGACAATTTGTCGGGCTATACCCAAAGATGAAGAAGGCGCAAATAATGGCTTTTGTTCGAGAAGATGATTTCTTAGAACTAGCATTTCCTTGCTCAATTTCTCTTGCTCGTCCTCTTCAACAACCGGCTTGGTCAAAGTGACGCGCTCGTGGACATCCCCCAATGGCACCATCAGAAACCACTTCTTGTTAGATTGTGGGAGTAAAACAGAGAAGCTCCCCACTGAATTTGCTTGGTACACCCGGTGCACTAAAACATACTTTTTCGAATGCAAAACGCGTGCCACAAATGCGTTGAAGTGGTCTGCGCGTGGACTACTGCCGTCCGCTTTTACGCAAAGAGCGTCACCACCATAGTAAATCTGAAATTCATAAAATCAACAGACACCTAATGTATATATACTTATTACATTAGGTTATTAACCTCCGGTAAGTCTTCCGGGTTGATGAACCCAAGTACTCTAAAACTACGCCGAATATCATACTTGAACGATTTCTCCACATCGTTTGGAATCACCAAGTTGTTCAAGCCGTAATATTGTATCACCTCACTTATATCACTGGCATCCACTTCTTCTGCATCCAGTCTGCATGCAGCCTGATGTTCTGCAGCATCATCTTCAGCAATGTTCATCGATTCGATGTAATATTTGGTAGTTGCCCGTTCTACGATCTCCGCTCGCGGGCCTATGTGGTTAGCTTCCAGTATTTTAAAAGTGAGTGTATCAAATTCATATCCTTCAAATTCCAATGGTTGTTTCCATGGCTGTTTGGGTGAAGGACACTGGGAAGCCATTACAAAATTAATAACTAAAAACAGCCAAAACTTTACAAATCAATAAACAATAATAATAAACCATACAATTATCTTCATCCGTAACAATTCCACTGACTTGCCTTGCTAATTCACACACACTCTCTATGTGGGAATTTGGTGGCAAACTTAAGACAATATTGTTCATCAGCCCAGGACCATGAACCCACTCTATTTTCTTCTTATAATTGTATGTAACTTTCTGATTTAGCACTACAATAAACACAACTTCCTTCATCAACATTTCTCTACTACAGTCATTCATCACATCATCTTTATTTGTTGATTCCCACTTAAAATCACTTATAACTATTATATATTTTGTGTGTATATTGGTGCCTGTTGGCATCAGGTCAGCAGCACGTGAAATCGCAGCAGCCCAATCACAATCTCTTGAAGTATTGACATACTTATATTCTTCCTCAAGTACTTCAAATAAAATATCAGTGTGCATTTTTCCATTCACTATGTGACAGTAATATTTAAGTGGGTCTGCTTTCTCATTGATGGAATTCAGAAAAATGGTCTCAAAAGAATCATTGCAAGGCTCTTTCGGGCCTTTAGCTTGCATAGATTTAAGCACAAACAATCTGTTTAATGTATTTTTCACAAATGTTTTATCTGATGCCAAGTCAATGAGAAGTATGAATTGGTTCTTATGTGGTTTTGGTGGCATTTTCTCAAAATACGAATGATCGTCTCGTTGCGATTTGGTGCTGCAAACCTACTTTAAGAAGGTGGTCATTAAATAACAAAATTGTAATGATTCACTTGTATACTTGCTTCTAAATGGGGGAATAACCTAGTATCTGAATGCAACCGACGACTTCTTCCCTCCTTTCCTTCTTTGAATCCCGCCGAATCTAACCTACAAAGAAAGCGGCCGAAGTAAATTAAAGTTTTAGCACAAACAAAAGTATCTGTATCCTATTCTACCACTAGATAGGAATACGTCCTAGACTTTCAAAAGTGTAGTTCAAAATAAATTAAAACTGTAATTAAACTAAATTAACCGAATAATCTTCGAGAAACTTAACAAACCTTCACGAACGACAGCACCCTCCTCCGGCTTAGGCAACTTTACTACCTTACGAACTTTGCCGAATTGGGCGACATAGAAACATTCGAAGATAGGAAAAAATGAATTGAGTGACTTGATGTTACAGCGACCCCTATCCGTCCCCCACCTTCCTAATGCATTGTAAAATGAAGAGAACATGTGGTCTTTCCACGCACCGTGTGCTGTCGCGTGGCCCATGTTGCAGCCAACATCCAACATTGCGGGAGTAAACAACTTGAAACCACCAGCTGATATGAACAAGTGCATACCCACACACGAACTTGCAAACCGCTCCTAAGCTACATACGCGCGTGTAGCAAATAATGGAACATTTGTGACAATGCACTGATTTGTAATCAGTGATTCGTCGCAGTAGCTCGTCGTCGACGACAATAAACCACTACGCGCGCGTATCAGCAGACGCCGAATACACGCATTTAGTAAGAAAATTACCATCACTAAATGACGGGCAATTCGCAGCAATGATGGCATCAGCACAGACCAATGAAAGTCTAGAGGTAAATTGCTTCAAATATTAATTGAGGATTAATTGTAGATTGTGTAAGGCATTGTTTATCAATGTTCTAGCCAAGGTCTGCTTGTACATTGGACTACTGTGAAATTACCAATTTGGATCAGGCTGCTGCTGCTGCTGCTGCAGCAGCATCACCTCTGATCCAATCATCTTCTGTGCATGATCTATTGATCCAGTCAGCTACATGCTACAATAGAAAGAACAAAATATCAATTGAACCAGGTTCTTTAAATGTGCTTTCTACCAAATATGAAGTGGGTATACAAATATTTGCTTGCTATATATGATAAGTTGACTAATTTTTATTGTCATTTTTAGAGTTTAGATTATGACACTGTTGAGAATTATTTACTGTTAGATGAAGAGCAGAAGAAAGGCTATAAATTTATCATTAGAAAGTTAATTGCCAAATGGATCATCTTTCTGTTGATTGGGATGATCACCGCTTTGATTGCCTGTGTTATAGATATATTGATAGATTTCCTCAGTGCTTTAAAATATGGACATTTACAGTTTTGTAAGTACCATTTATTCTTATTTCTTAAGTTCTTGTAGTAGTAGGTTCATGTAGGTAGTAGCATCTTCCAGTGTTCTGTACTTAATGAATTTTCAGTGGTTGACAAATATGTGCTTGAAGGAAAGTTGTATATTCCTTACTTCACTTGGGTTCTATATAATATTGGGCCCGTTATGATCGGGGCTATTTTAGTCGCGTACGTGGAACCCGTCGCTGGAGGCAGTGGTATCCCTCAGGTGAAGTGTTATCTCAACGGGGTGAAAGTCCCGCGTATCGTGAGAATTCGCACGCTTATCGTCAAAGCCGTTGGCGTTGTTTGCTCAGTTGTCGGAGGGCTCGCCGGTGGAAAAGTACGTTGATTCAACAGTACAACTGCTGTGATATATATATATATATATATATATATATATATATATATATATCATGAGTCATGACAACTTGCTTAACAAATTAATATGTGTGCAATGTTAAGTAAACTAAATTCGTGGTACTACATTTACTGCTCAACAGGAAGGACCAATGATTCATGTTGGCGCTGCGGTTGCCGCTGGGATTTCCCAGGGAAAGAGTACAACTTTCAAGAAGGACTTGCATATTCTAAGATATTTTCGTGAGGATCAAGAGAAGCGGGATTTTGTCTCTGGTGGTGCGGCATCTGGTGTATCTGCTGCTTTTGGAGCACCAGTTGGTTAGTAGTTAGCACCTTAAAATAGTAACGCAAAACCTCTAAGTAGAAGTAACATTATGTTTAGGTGGTGTTCTCTTCAGTTTGGAAGAAGGTGCTTCATTTTGGAATCAAAGCCTGACGTGGCGCATATTTTTCGCGTCTGTCGTAAGCACCTTCACTCTGAATTTATTCCTCTCTTTATACTATGGTGAACCAGGCAATCTTCAATATCCTGGTCTTCTAAATCTTGGACACTTTGAAGAGTTCACTTACTCTTTATATGAACTGCCAGTCTTTGCTTCGATTGGAGCTTTTGGAGGCCTGTTAGGTGCACTATGGAACAGCATCAATTACAAACTCTCAGTTTTTAGGATAAGATACATTAATACAATAAGGTGGTTGAAAGTCATTGAAGCTTGTTTGGTGGCTACAATGACAGCTACTTCTGGATTTCTGATGATTTTCTTTTTGAATGATTGCAAACCTTTGGGACAAGATCCCACCAAGTTTCCTACGCAGGTACGATTATTTTATTATCGAATTAATCTATTTATGTGTGAACAAAACACCTCTCTTAACATGTGCGTGTGACATCATCATCATTGCCTGGCAGCTGTATTGTGGAGATGGTCAGTATAATGTCCTCGCTGCAATTTGGTTCCAAACACCTGAAGCATCCGTACGGTCTTTATTCCACGACCCGCCAAATACACACAACGTGACTTCGTTAATCTACTTCGTAGTTTTCTACTTTTTCATTTCTTGTTGGACCTTTGGCTTGTCCACTTCCAATGGATTGTTTATTCCTTCCTTATTGACGGGAGCTGCATGGGGCCGGTTGGTATCCAATGGTTTGTCTTACATTTATCCAACGGTGAGTAAAATCTGCAATATCATTGTCTTCTTATGCTTCCAATTGGATTTCGGATGATGGGTTTGCTTGGTAGTATACAACACTATAAGGGACATAAATCCTAAAATTACTACCACCATTTGAACAACTTCCAGAGCTTGATCCATCCCGGAAAATATGCGTTAATAGGGGCTGCAGCTCAATTAGGAGGATTAGTTAGAATGACCATTAGTTTAACTGTTATCATCATGGAAACTACACAGAATATTTCGTTTGGTTTGCCGCTGATTGTTACCTTGATTGCTGCAAAGTGGACTGGTGACTTTTTCAACGAAGTAAGCAGAGTTTTTAAGTCGAATCACTACTTTTACATACACCCCACTATATAACGCATCTTGTAGGGTATCTATGACATCCATATCCAACTCGGAGCTATTCCATTCTTGGCTTGGGATCCACCGCCACTGACGCATAAGATATACGCCAGTGAAGTAATGTCACACCCGGCAGTCACTCTCAAAAGCATTGAAAATGTGGGCCATATTGTGGAACTACTGAAGTTGAAGTCATACAATGGATTCCCAGTCGTTGATCCCCCAAGTAGTGATACAGTAAGTGATCTCAATATACACAAACAATCATTGAGTTGAGCAGATGCTGTTTTGTCACAAATCGTATAAATCTTAGCCTGATATCACATCCTATGGTAAACTACGAGGAATGATTCTTCGTTCTCAATTGATAGTCCTTCTCCGCAATAAAATCTTCACTGAGAATGAGCGGTTTTGGGTTGATATTAGTGCTGATCTTTTCAGGGATGAGTATCCGAGATATCCCACGATTGACGTAAGTTATGGTTGTCTGTTTGTCTGCCTGGCACCCGATTATTTTTACTATTTGTGTAACTTGGTTGTAGCAAGTAAGCATCACCGATGAAGAAAAGACGTTTTCGATTGACTTGAGGCCGTTCATCAATCCATCTCCGTTCACAGTGGTGCACGTGAGTAAACGTCAATAGACTAAAAATTCAGAGTTGATGTTGATATATATATATTTTTTTAAGTCAACATCTCTACCTCGAATGTTCAGGCTCTTCCGAGCTTTAGGTCTGCGTCACCTTCCAATAGTGAATGACAGTAGTGAAGTTGTTGGGATGGTCACCCGGAAAGATCTTGCAAGGTATCGTGTGTGGCGACATCGCGGACGCATGGGGGTCGAGGAACTGGTCGCGTCCCAAGATATCTAAGTGTCTCGTTTCTAGCCCTGGGTCAATTATACAACAAAACTAACACGACCCCCCCTCACTCGAGAAACATTCGAATATTATTCGACAGTGCATTACAATAGTGACTACGCGAGTCGTCTTGTTTTATTCCCATGACATACACAAATGTTGATTAAACAGTATAAATATTTTACAAAGTCATTAATTAATTTTATACGAATGCTGTAAAGGTTTAGTAATTAGTTATATGTTGTTAATAGATTTCTGTCTGCTGGTTACTCTCGCATCTCCTCCTCATACTGGTATTTCGTATTTGCATTTGCTTGTAGTTGCTGTGTTTGCTCTACGAGCAGGCAGTTGCTTAACTGCTCAAACTCACAAATCAACATATGGAGCTTTGAAATTTCAACAAATTACGCAGGAAGCTTGACTAATCTAAGTCGTCGGTACTGATTAATAATAATACCCCATAATTCTATTTCTTCTTACACGCCACCCACTTCGATTTTTTCGCTTGCCTCTTAGACGAAAGTGTCCGTTGCTCTTGCTTGCTTGCGCAGGCCGTACTGCGGACCATGCTCATTCTAGACGTAGGAATGGCTAGAAGTACTAGCCTTGCGTCGATGTCACGCGGACGTTTCGTTTTCACCCCAGCCTCCCCCGTCACTGTCGTCACAATCCGAGTCGCTGGCGGAGTCGGAATCGCTGAACTCTACAGCAACGCGGCGAGCAAGAATACTAGCCACGTCGTGTAGACCATTTCCGCGTTCAACCTCTTTCTGTTCAATTTTCTCCACCTTACGCAATTTAATACCGTCGCGGATAGCTTTGAGTAGATCATTTCTTGGATCAACCACCATCGGTGGTGCTTTCTGAATAGCTCTCTCCTTGGGAGGAGTGAGTTTAGGTGGCGCAGAGTTAAGGATCACCGTTGCAAGATCACCGTTCGTAATCACCGCTCGTGGTGGAGGAGGAGAAGAACTGGTGGCAGGGCCATTTGCCAGTAGTATTGGCATAGGAGGCGGCGGCGGAGGAGGAGGTGGCGCCTGTACAGGCGTTGCTTGTTTTGGAGGCGATGATGCCTGCTTGGGAACTGGCGGCGGAGGGGGCAAATCCTGATCGGGTTCAGGCGTACCTTGGTGGGAATGTGGGCTATTGGAACGAGATCCGCTTGATTGTTGTCGGATGAGGTGGGCTGGAATACCATTTGGTGGCGACTGGAGTTGTGCCTCTGGAGGTGGCGGCGGTGGTGGGGGAAGATTGTCACGACCAGCAGACATGCTTCGTCCACGTGTTGGCGTATTCGCCGATGGTGTAGATTGATTGCTGGGAGGTGCAGGTGGTGGCTGCGTTGGACGCACCTTGCGCGTTGGCGTTCCTGGCTGATAGTGTTGTTCATTAGGTGGCGCATGTCCGCCATACATCCCTGGTTGGTATTGATTTTGATCTTCGTAGGGCATGTACATTGGAGAGTGCACCCCATCCGGTACTTCTTGCTGGTAAGACCTGCGGATTTCGATTGAGTTGGGCCGATTGGGCCGACGCTCCATCATGTGACTTTCCTCTTGCATCTGCTGCATAGGGCTGCGATACATCATCATCATCATCTGGTTCATGTGCATTGCCTGCGGCGTCAGCGCTTGCATTACCGCTGGCTGTTGGTATGTTGGTGGAGGTTGCGCGCGTTGTTGTTGTTCGGTAGGCATGAGGACCTCGCCATGGCCAACAGCAATGTCACGATGACGTTCGATGGTTTTAACCGGCTGGCGAACACGTTTCTTCTGGCGAGAACCATCTGTGCTCTGAGCGTTGCGCGGCTTGTGCGGCTTCTTGCCTTGTTTTGCACGTTCGGTGTCTTTGAGGACTTCTTCACGCCACAACTCGAAGAAATAGTTGGGATCTGTGTAGAATTTAAGGCTGTCTTTGTCATCATCACGAAACTTGTTCAAGAGAGAGAGTGGTGGTGGTTTGTCACATGACTGGTATGTTTCTAACATAGCAGTAGGCATTGTGTTCCTAGAAAAAATCTGAAACCGAAAATGAGCAAATTGTAAGGGTTATAGAGTTTGGATGCATCACAGAAATTAACTTCGATTCACCCAAAGTTCCAATAAATTATCGAAGAAGAGGGGGAGGAGTATTACCTGCTGCTCGAATCCAGCTGAACTCTTGAATGCTTTCCGATTATGAATGTCTTGCAACGACACCTCTTCGTAAGTGCTATCCAGTTGCGTCACTTTAATCGCCAATCTATCAATTCTCGCCTGGAGAGAATTAGAGCGGTCGTAGAGCTGATGTGTGTCCCGTGCTAACTCCCCAAAGAGATCTTCCGCATGTCGAGATAGCGAAGACAACTGCCTCACAGTATTCGCCAATGTGCCATTTGTGACCGCCTCTAATTCAGAAGGTAAAGGAAAGTCGCACTGTGGTAGAGTGCCACGAGCAACGTGCACCGGCTCGACGAGTCTCTTCGGAAGCGGCATGATGTCACGTCGGCCAAGGCTGGACGCCTGCTGCTGCTGCCGCTGGAGTCACAACCTGCAACCAGCACGTATGTTCATTTGCGTCGTTATTCGCGTAATGACCCACTTCCTCCAAAAAAAACACCACATCGCCTCGTGATCTCTAATGATCACGCAGGCCTAATAGTACACAATAAAGATCATATACAAACATTTGTTTCAGAGTGAGTATTGTATGTTATTATAATTACTGGCACCAAATCTTTATTATTTATCAGCATGCATGACCCAGATGAATACAATTGACAATCAACTCAGACAATCTATTTGACAGTTCTATGATTTGGTTATTATTTGACATGCTTGAAATCTCCATAGGCGTGAAACTCTTCAATCAAATTACATGAGTTGCATTGACTCATATATTATTCAATCATCACAACTCCAGTCATACTACTTCTGAGTGAACAAATTAGGTATCATCAACCAGCACTAGGGCATTAATTTCAGACGATAGCATGTACACTGTGCGAGCTCATGCAGAATTTACGGCCGTCGCCCATGAGAAACAATCAACGATCGTCAAATGCAACGTAGCATAGCCGCCGCCGCCATCAGACGCACCTTCACTCAGCCTCCGTAAGTAAAATGATTGCTTCGATACATTCATTTAATGGCCGCCCTCGCCCAGCATCCCCTGCAGGTGATGCTGATGTTTTGTCCTGCCAACGCAAAATGACAAATCGAATGGGAAACTTACCTGCTTGCGGATGAGAAGAGTGTTGTTTCGCTAAACACCCGTCGACTTGCCGTAGATCACATTCCTAGTGCTGGACGGCAGAATTTCCAGCTAGCGGCAGCACCACTGATAAACCCTATCACCACACCACCAAACCCAAGTACGTGAGTACGCAGCCAAACAAATTGTTACGAAAATGGCGAGCTTTACGCGGCGGCCATATACTCATTGCACACCCAAATTAGAACGACGTAGCTTCGTAAGCCATCGACGTGCGTCGAGAAGAGCCGTGGCTGAACGAGTAACAGAAGACCGGAATTTGAATTCTCGAATTCCAAAACTAGCTGGAAAAGTTTCAAAAAAAATGAAATGCCTAAAATAAATTATTCATAAATATTTTAAATATTAAGAGCAAAATAATAGTATTATAATGGTATAATTGAATAGAAACATTGATAAAACACCTAGAACAATCAATTGAAAATATGAGATAAAACTATCTCTTCTAATTAATAATGCTAGTAAAGTGGTAATTTTAATTTATCGCTGATAAATAATGCATAAAATGCCAAAAGGCGGAAGTCAAAACAAGCAGATTTTAGAGAAAGGTGTAACAACGTTCATTGTATAGTTGGATATAAATTTCATATTTTTGTTGAAATATTAATTTGAAAATTATGAATTAACAGAATTAATAGTCTTGGTTTCTGTTGCAGCCTTCAACTTTAATTGCAAAATATGCAAAACGGGCATGAAAATAATAAATGCCTGTCATACGACTCCCATATCTCTAGAAATATTGAACTGACGCCCTTCAAAATAACTTGAATATTTACTAAACATTTGTTATACTCAAGTGATTACAAAACAATACAATATAATATCTGAAACTGCAGAATCATTAGAAAGATTGTAGTTCTGGCAAGTGGTGAATATTCATAGCAATTCAGAGTAATACTTTATTCCGGCCGTTGGATGTCTTTGGCCGCAAATAAGTTAGTGGATGCTAATTAATGCGTAGGTGGAACTTAAACAACTACTAGTTATACAATTACAACTCGAAATTTTGATTAATCTACTCATCAAGTGCAAAGTCCTGCGCACAGCTATGATTTCATTCATGGCAATTATTACTAATACCACTACTGTGGTTTTTTCTTTTAGAATACTAGAATTATCCGGTGATAATTTTGATGCTATGAAATCTTTTCCAAATTCCCAAACTATATGAGAAACTACTGCTGTTCTGTTGTGATCTCTCCTCCAGTTTACCGTTTACCGTCTCCGATGTGGAGAAAATTAGAAATTTCACTTTATAACAAGTGAATCGTCGTGGGTTGTTTCTTCACCACTTGTATACTTTGAATTAATGTATGGTGTTCTTTTCGCATTATTATCAAACACAAACATGAGTGCGGGTCATTTTTGTTGTCTGGACATAAATCACAAATCAATCAAATTGTTCAATAATAATATTGTTGTGAAATGGCAATTTTAGCAGCTTGGATGAGCAATTGTTTACATATATTTCATATTGCAATGAACTGCTATGTGTCATTGTTCGGCACCCACTCACCCATCCATCTACCACAAAATACGGGATGCGCATGCACTCCAGCGGGGAACAACCAACACACAACCACCCACCCACTGGCCTGCCAGTTGCGCGCCTGCCGCCGCTTCCATGATATTGATCGGCGGCATTCACCGTCTGGGCGGCGCGGTGTAGTCACGCTTCTATTTCCATTTACAGCACTCCACCAGCAGCTAGCTAGCTAGCTCCTCTTTCCCTTCCAGTTCAGTGGCGCTGCACGGCAGTTAATTCTCGCCGCTTATTTATAGCTTATTTAAATCGTGTTGGCGGCGGGTTATTCACATCCGCGATTGTTGTTAAGTAACAACAACACCTTCTCTTCAGGTCACAAAAGCAGAAACAACGGGTAATGGGTGAGTGTAGGTTTCATACAAAGCCTTCTTTTGTTTCGCACTTCCAATCAACAACAATCAACAGAATCAACATTTTGTTTCGATGCAGACAAACACGACCGCGACTACATAGGTTTCGCAACTTTGCCCGACCAGGTGCATCGCAAATCGGTGAAGCGCGGCTTTGACTTCACCCTGATGGTGGTTGGAGAGTCAGGGCTGGGCAAGTCCACGCTGATCAACAGCTTGTTCTTGGGGGATCTCTACAAGGAGCGCACGGTACCGGACGTCGGGGAGCGACTCACAAAGACCACGGTGATTGAGAAGAAGACGATGGACATTGAGGAACGAGGAGTTAAACTGAGGTGGTTTGCGGAGAGGTATGATCCTGTATGGTTGCGATGTTGATTATGGATGGTACGCAGGTTGACGATTGTGGATACGCCGGGCTTTGGGGACGCACTGAACTGCGAAGAAAGTTGGAAAGCGTGTACGAATTATATTGATGATCAGTTCAGACAGTACTTCACGGATGAGAGCGGGCTCAACCGGCGAAATATTCAAGACAATCGTGTACATTGCTGTCTATACTTTGTTCCCTCATGGGGACACAGGTGCGTAGATATTATTTTATACTTCCTGTTTGCCCCGTCGAGAAAAAAAATTATGAATTATTTTGATAGCTTAAGACAGGTTGACTCAGAACTGATGAAAAGACTTCATCGTAAAGTTAACATCGTGATAATTATTGCCAAAGCTGATACCCTCACTGCCAGTGAAGTGGCGAAGTTGAAGAAAAATATCCTAAACGACATCAAAGACAACGATATTCAGGTACATTCTCAATCAACTCACACATTTAAGCCAGTTGTGACTCACCGACTGACTGACATTTCATCATGCACCTTTTTTCTACTCCAGATTTACGAATTTCCTGACTGTGACAGCGATGAAGATGAGGCCTTCAAAGAACAAGATCGTGAAATGAAGGCAGCTGTACCATTTGCAGTAGTTGGCAGTGATATCACCATTGAAGTTGCTGGCAAGAAGATCAGAGGAAGGCAATACCCATGGGGTGTTGTAGATGGTAAGAGAACTAACTAACTACCCTCGCCAAACTACTGTCCCCCCCCCTTCTTTTTTTTTTTTCAATTTGTGTCGAATTATCACTCCGCAGTGGAAAATCCAAAACACAGCGACTTCATCAAACTACGAACTATGCTCATCTCCACTCATATGCAAGACCTCAAAGATGTCACTGAAGATGTCCACTACGAAAACTTCCGCACCCAGTGCATTTCCCAGATTTCCCAGTATGCATCACGCGAACGCGGCAAGCTCAAACGAGACTCTCTCCCCTACGACGCCGCAGATATCTCAGAAACTGACAGACTGCTTCTGGAAAAAGACGAGGAAATCCGCCGCATGCAGGACATGCTGAGACAGATGCAGGAAAAGCTCAACAAAGACTCCGGGCAGGATAAGAAGAAGCATGATAGCATCATTGATGTCTGAATCAAAAATACCAACGATGAGTTTACTTATATATATATATATATATATATTACACTAATTACTCTTAATAGTAGAATTGTATGCTGGGTTTGTGAATTTACCGATTTCTATATGCGTTTATCGCATGTGTTTCGTTATCGTTTTACTAAATATTGATATAATAAAAATTCATATAATAATGAATTGATTTCATGTGTTCTATATTTGTGACTTTCAGTAGGGTTTTCTATTCGCTGAATGAAAGCGAATCATATCATAGCTTTCTAGTGAGTGACAAAGGCCACTTTAATTTATATGCGGTGATCTGTGCTCTGTGCTATTGTGTTGTAAGTCCAGAAACTGTAAACAAACTTTCCCGTCTAATTAATATCATCACTTTAACGGACTTGTTTCGCTCTGAACTGAAGACTTAATTATATTGAAACATGTCTATTTCCGCTGAGGGCTATTAGAGCCCAGATTGGGAGTTGAAGATAATGTAAATGTAGAGTAGAAAAGCGTTGGAAAAAAGTAAGGCACACTCTTTCTTATCATGCGCTTTTACCGCCGCCCGCGTTGTCGCACCGCACATGCGAAATCAATTTGGGCATTTGGTGGCTGCGGCCTTGCTAACTAACAGTACTTAGCAAGCGGCGGTGAGCCCGCTCAGAGGCAGAGGCAAACGCCCGCAGAGAGAGGGACCGAAAGCGAGCAGGTAGGTGGAAGAAACCGCTTCAAGGTTGGGAAGGCACAATCCGATTCGATGGCACATGCTCGCCGTGTTCGCATTTTCATTCGATTCGGTGTGATGTTGCTTTAGTCGGTGTCGGAGCGACTGAACGTGTGATTGCCCAGCAAGCAGCGTGCGCTCTCTCCGCTCGTGGCCAGCAAAAACAAACTCTCTCAAACACCGTTTCAAATTTGCCAAGGCGAATTAATGCATGCACATCAATTGGTAAAGAATTATCATCATTTGCAAGCAAGTGCATATCATCAACCGTGAAGTCCGTCCTTCAATGCGAGCGGCGAGCAAAGAGCGCAACGGTAAATCAAATTATTAAGTTGCAGACACCGTTAGTTTTTAAGTTTTGATTTTGAAATATTTGATCGAAATATTGTCACGAACCATCATCAGTCAGAATAGTGAGAGAGAGCTCTTCAGTTCGAGCCACAGGTGAGACATTTTATCTATTAATCTTCCTTAATTGTACGACTTGGTTACGTATCATCCATCGGTGATAGTTACTTGTAAGCCACGAGAAATTTCGCCAAAGGTCACCGATAATTTTAGCGAATATCAGGGCCAAACAAAAAGAGATCAATAGCGCTGTGCTCAGTTTTCCGGATGGCCCTGGCCCTGGTTACTTACTACATATCGGAAAACAGCAATCAGCATCATGTTCTCCGTGCGAATAACATGAATCACATGAGAAGTGAATATGTGTTTTACGCCCAAGGTTACTAGACAAAACTACAAATGATCATTGCGGTGAGCGCAATGTCGGGGTTAAGAATGGAAAAGCGCCAAGAATTCGATATAATCATAACATGAAGCGCACTTCTAGTCGCCATGCACAAAGGCACAGAAGAATTGTCAAAATTATTCGTAATCAAAACGCCAACAATCACGCACGCATAATTCCATCAACCAGAAACGGTGCAAACTTTCCGTCGTGCGACATAAAAAACAATAAAATCTAAACATGTTCTACTAGAACTACCGGTCAGCCGGTAAGCTGTAAATTCTCCGTTTACAGTTAATACGTAACGTGTCATATCGTCATCGGTAAATTCGTCAATTTAAACGAATAAATATTCTTTCGGATAACTTCTCTGGTCGTCAACGCAAGCAAGCAGAATTGCCGACGTGCGCCGAGAGCAGACGCTTGGACCTTGACCCAGAGTGCGCTCGAATGACGGTCATTAGGTCAAGCAAGAGCCCTCTCACCGGCATGCCGGTGTCGTGTCGTGTTGTATTGAATTTTCCTACAGCCAGAGCCGCCTCGCACGTAATGCTTCTACCGAGGCGACTATTTTCATCACAGCCATCTGAAGCAGCAGTTGGCCTACTTGGAGATGCTCAAGGCGCGCGTTACAACCAGAACGTGATGCGATGATAGTTGGAACCGTGAATCCATCTGATGACGTTGATGAAGATCGGAGTACGAAATTCGTTGCGGTAGCGGGCTGTAATTGGCTTCTGGAGGCAATTTGGAAATACACATGACGAGCAAGAAACGCATGTTGGGTTTTACCGACGGATTTACCCAATTTAAGAATAATGTGTTTTTCTAAGATAAACCAAAGCTATAAACCTTGACGAGTATATAAATATAACAACTAATCTTTGCAGATTCATTTAAAATGAGGCGATTGCGTTTATTCTGCCTGCTGGTATTATTCATCCAGTTTGCTTCCTGCCAAGAGCTGATTGATACAAATCCAACTGTGTCGTCAGACGAAGGAAAAATCACCTTCCAAGGTGATCCTTCCATCGCCGAACAGAGACACCACTACCAACCTTCTATTACACAGAACTACAACACTGAACAACAACAACACGCCTCTAGTGAAAACCTCCCCCTTCACCTCCTCCGCCAGCTTAACTTCAACTACCACAACTATGAACAGATGACCAAATTTCTTCGCGCGATGAGTTCGCGATATCCATCACTGACCGCGCTCTATTCCATTGGCAAATCCGTTCAAGGAAGAGATCTATGGGTGATGGTGGTCTCTGCCTCGCCGTTCGAGCACATGATTGGCAAACCGGATGTCAAATACGTTGGTAACATCCACGGCAACGAGGCGGTCAGCCGTGAAGTCCTCCTGCAGTTGATCTATGTAAGTCGCTCGTAATGCGCGTAATTGAGATTCCGTGTCAATGATTTCAATGTCAACAGTATCTCACCACTAACTACAACAGTGATCCGTACATTCGCTGGTTGATGGAAAACACGCGGATTCACATCATGCCCTCCATGAACCCCGATGGTTTCGAGGTCAGCAAAGAGGGTACTTGTGACGGTGGCCAGGGAAGATACAACGCGCGTGGATTTGACTTAAACAGGAATTTTCCGGATTATTTCAAGCAGAACAACAAGAGGACACAGCCGGAAACCGAAGCTGTTAAGGAATGGGTGTCAAAAATTCAGTTTGTTTTGTCGGGAAGTCTCCATGGTGGCGCATTGGTAGCGAGTTATCCGTTTGACAACACACCAAACTCCCGTAAGTTGGTTGTGATTAAAAATCTTCATATCCATCTTGAATATAAAATTATAATTATGTACTAACTTTATTTTGCTCGCGCAAGGATTGTGCCGATCATCAGCGCTATGCTCTTGTAAGACATTACCAACTTGAAATTTATTACCCCACTGTGTTCGAATGACTTTCGACAGAAATCATAGACATTAAACTAAAAACTTACGGTAGTATTTCAGGCGTATTCTTCCTCTTCTCCATCTCTAACACCAGATGATGACGTATTTAAACATTTATCGTTGACATATTCCACCAATCATGCCAAGATGAGTCGAAACGTGGCATGTAAATCTAATGCTCCATCCTTCAACAAGGTACGCATTAAAATCTATTAAACCTTATCTTGCCTCAATAGCTAGCTGGCTCAATAATAATCTTGCTAGGGTATTACAAATGGTGCTGCCTGGTACCCACTCACCGGAGGAATGCAAGACTACAACTACGTCTGGTTCGGCTGCATGGAAGTTACATTGGAGATCTCCTGCTGTAAATTCCCTCCCGCTAGCGAGCTCCCAAGATACTGGGAGGATAACAAGATGGCCTTGATCAAGTTCCTCGCTGAGGCTCATCGTGGAGTCCATGGTTTTGTCATGGATGAGAATGGTAATCCTGTCGAGAAGGCTTCCTTGAAGATCAAAAATCGTGATGTTGGATTCCAAACCACTAAATATGGAGAATTTTGGCGTATTTTGCTTCCTGGGATCTACAAATTGGAGGTAACATAGCTTGTCTTTCTTTTCTTTCTTTTTTTAATTTACTTTTTATTTTTTTGATGTCTTTTCTATTTTATTGGCGTGTTTAGGTGTATACTGATGGCTACGTTCCAAAGGAAGTTGAATTTATGGTTGTTGATGAACATCCGACCCTTCTAAATGTAACCCTGCATCCTGCCAAGGTAAGTTCGGTAAGTCACCCGGTCAACGCTCAACGTGTTGTTGTTCACTTCTCTGCAACTAACTAACAAAAGGTCGTGTGCATTTGAAAAATACCCAAATTAATGAAACAGGTCAATCTAGCGTCTGTTGTATAATATACCTTTCCAGTTTGGCCAGCATTTTAACAAATTGGTGACGTCTCCCTCTCTGAGCATGCTCCAACCGGCACATAACTCTAAAGAAACCACACGCCCTAGTTCGGTCGACGAGTTTACTACCTTCCCGAGAGAGTAAACCAAATCAGGACAAATAATGTGCAATATAGTTGTAACTTATATATTGTTTGTAAATATCTCAAGTCTCTCTTAAACCTCTCCTGAATCTCCTGATTGCGGTGAAGTATAGTATTTGCTGTTGAACGTTGGAATGCCTCGTTCGTTCGTAAGTACCCTTAGTGGGGATACGTCCTTTAAATTATAATTAAAGCTGCTTAACTACCGTAATGGCGTAGTAATAATAACCAATCGATCTCCTCTAACACCTCCAGCCTGCTTTGTTAATCCAACATTCGCCTTGTGAATGTTTAGAGACGCGATGGTCCCTACTACCGGCCCGCTCCCAATCAGCCGAATTACGTGCAGCAGGCTGCTGCGTACCACCGCCGCGGTCCATCGCAACACCTGCCCCCGCACCATCTCCTCCCGCAACAGCAGGAGACAGCGGAGTCTGGTATTTTCTCCACGATCAGCAATGGTTTCAACAGTTTCGTCAGCAATATATTCGGTTAGATTCGCAGGCGGCAGTGAGCAATTAGGATAGATATTTATTATATATGTGATTACAATGCCAATGCATTGCGGTGCATTGTGTTTTATTATAAATATATTTATATGCAAAACGTTGTTGCGCTTTGATCTCGCGTAAGGAAATTTTAAATTGTTGTCGAGATTTTAAGCCAGCATTAATAAGATCTGAATTCACTCTTGTGAACTAGGCGGTTTTAATATAGTTGTACTATTACATGTTGTTAATAAATAAATTATGAGACATACCTGCTTGTTGCTAGATGGCGGAAAACTGTACTACTTTATTACTACTAACTAAGAATATTAGAA
Organism: Diploeciton nevermanni; assembly: GCA_027575565.1. NCBI lineage: Eukaryota > Metazoa > Arthropoda > Insecta > Coleoptera > Staphylinidae > Diploeciton > Diploeciton nevermanni. Next base: position 29,422 of record JAODIE010019836.1, read on the forward strand.
TTTGCACAAAAGGTGATTAATTTGTGATATCAGAAGTCGTTGCAAAACTTAGAAGCAAATGCCACCCGCGACCCGAGCGCCAGCATGTTTTCAAACCACCATTCAAATATGTCAAGATGCAAAACCAAAACTCATCAATCAGACATTTGTGCCAACACCCTTTCAGTTTTTGCCTGTAATAAAATTAAAACTGTTTGTTTTAAATTATATTTGGAATTGATGTATTTTGCGCATTTTGAATAATAATCTTCCATTTCCTCTAACATTAACGATCGATCACGATCTCTCACGATTTATCCACAACCTTGTCATCTAATACCACATCGAACTGGTCGTCGTCGTCGTCTTCGTCCACCATTGCGGTAGGCCAGTTTACACTCGTTTCCTTCGAGCACAACTATGGGATTCGGCGAATATCCAGCTGAGTATAATCCGAAGGTCCACGGACCCTACGATCCTGCCCGTTTCTACGGCAAACGTACGTAATCGGCATTATTCTATAAACTTTCTCATTTACCGAAAATTGCTATCAAACTCATGGGGATATGACATTACATAATCATTGAATTTAAATCGTTATTTTTTCTGCAGCGGATACTCCCTTTGGTCAGGTGAAGGTTGGAGAACTGGGTCAATGGTTCGGACGCCGTAATAAGAGCCCACAGGCCATTACTGGTGCTTTCAGCAGGGGTATGTAAAGAAAAATATGTTTTTATACCACTAGTTATGCAACATTTAGGAGAAATGGATGAAGTTCATTTAATTACCTATGATATGCTTAATTTATTGTTTTATAGCTTGGTGGAGATGGCAACACAAGTATGTGCAACCAAAGCGTGCTGGAATTGCGCCATTCTTCCAGCTTGTTTCAAGTGCTATGGTTTTGTTCTACATAATGAACTACAACAAGCTTTCCAAGCACAAGAACTACAAGTATCACTAATTCAGTCTTATTGCAATCAGATGTTACCAAATGTTGTAGTTTCAGCACATTAATATAATGAGTTCTGAAAAACGTTGAGTGTAAAATGTCATGTAATTCGATCAGAAATAATACAATTACAACAACAAGTGCAACACAGTTTTTATTTGGCTCTTTGAATGGATTGGCTTTATGCATGAATTCATAGAAATAAGTAAACACAGTATTTTTGCTGGAATTTGTTTCTGTGGGGGTTCTTATGTGCATGCTCGCCAATTAATGATATTTCCTTTACAAGAAGATGTCAATGAAGTTTCTTTGTGCGTTTTCTAATGCTGTGTAGATGATGTTTTGTTGGAAAGACAATTGAGTACTCGTCTGAATTGTATGCATGTGTACTGAGTTGCATACACTATACCTGTTTTTGTGCACTGAGGTCTCTCGTGCGACGACTCTTCCCCTTCCACTTTTATTCTTCGGTTTCTAACCGCATAGCGCCCGCACGTGGAAGTGCATTTCCCGTGTTTTCGGTGCTGGTGTTTGGCGCACGTCATCCGAGCTAAGAGATAACACCATGGAAACTGATTACAGTGATACAGATTCCGAGGCTCCACCGGAAGCACACAAGAAGATCTTGAATAGTGCTCTGAACTTGACCAACCAGCAACATGTGCAGGCCTCCATACGCTCGGAATCAACTTTGAAGTTATCCGAGTTTGATCTTATGAATGTTGTTAAATTCGTTCAAGTTACAGACCTGGGAAAAGTTGTTGGAAATGACACTCAAGGAGGAAAGAAAATCGCCAAAACACAACACAAGGTTACTACTGCACTACCTCCAGAACAAGAAGTGGTCACTGCTGAGAGAGTACGTAGAGGTGTTGCATACAAGAATATCAAGGATGAGATCTCAAAATGGCAGCCAATTGTTCAAGGTATGAGATCATCTACTCATTCAAGTTTTCCTTTGAATTCCGACTCTAAATTGGATGGAAAGGCTGAAGGAAAAAGGTGGAAATGTAGAAATATGTTGAAACTTGATTTGAACGTTTTGGAGGCTATTGATTCCAGTATACCAGTTGAAAATGGAGATGAAGACTATGCCATAACTCTTGCTGAGATAATGGAGAGGCGGAAAGAAGCTGCTAAGATACGCGCGCAGACGAGTTATCAAAATGCTAAAGCAAGGAGACAGAATAAAATAAAGAGTAAGAAATTTCATAGGATGCAGAAGAAAGAAAAGAGGAAGAAACAGCTCCAAGAGTTTGAATTACTGCAGAAAGCTAATCCAGAAGCGGCGATGGAGAAGCTGGAGGAGATTGAACGGGCGCGCGCTGAGGAGAGGATGACTTTAAGGCATAAACATACTGGACAATGGGCAAAGAGTAAACTTGTTCGAGCAAAGTATGATAGAGAGGTAAGAAATCAAAACATTATACAGATTGATTCTATTATTTGACCTATTTACAGATACAAATCCATTATTGTTACTTTTGTTATTTTTATTTGAGTAGTTTTCATCTGTATAGTGATATTTGCAGACACGGCAACAGTTAGCCCAACAACTGAACATAAGTCGTGAGTTGACCCAGAAATTAAAAGTATCTGATGATGATAAAGATGAAGAATACTCTAGAAACGATATCTCTACTAACAAGTCTGTTAGCAACAATCCATGGCAAAATGCTAACTTGCAAACAAGTGCAGAAGTCAACCAGTTCTTGGACAGCTACAGGAAGTACTGGGATTTGCAAAACGGGAGACCATTAGCTGAAAACAATGTTAATTCTACTGCAGTACTGTCTGAACAAGAGAATCCGGAGACAACTATGTTAAAGAGTAATACAAATTCTGTTGACAATGCAAAGAATGCCACCAAAAAGAAAAATACAACAGTTGTACGTGCAAAAGACACACCATCTTTGAGAAGCTCGTCAAGTACGATGATTATCAGCTCATGTGGCAGTATATGGCAAGTGCAGGATGTGGTGGAAAGTGATATTGATGAGCAATTTCTTTCAATCGATAGGATTATGCGGAAGAAAGTTGAGGGAAAGTATAAGGAGTTGATGAGTGGATCGAAGAATGGTGGTAATGATCATAAAAATTCCGAGAATCGTACGAAGGGAGTTGAAAAGAAAAAAGCGAAGTTGACAGCAGGCGAATTGTTCGCTTTACCCCAACAGAATCTGAGGCCTGTGATCGATGAACAATTGGATGAGACTTCGTATCGACATAAAGGTGCAGTAAATGGTTTAAATCATATAGATGGATTAAACGGTATTAATTGTATCAACGGTTTAAAGGGGACTGTAGAAACAACTTCAACCAACTCCAAATCACAACATCATGGAATCAACTCGAGTAAAATCGTACAGTCGAAAACAACTAAGCTAGACACCAAAATTCCTGACTTAATGCAGACTGATGACAATGTGGAAAATGACCAGCGAGGTGCGATTGCAGAAGCCTTCCAGAATGATAATGCACAAGATGATTTCCAAAAAGATAAGCAAACTGAAATTGAAAACGGCACACCGAAAAGTATAGATTTATCTCTTCCTGGGTGGGGAGCCTGGTCAGGAGGTGGAATCAAGAATGGTGGCAGAAAAGCAAAGCGTTTTGTCGTCAAGTTTACCACTGAACAAGTAAAACGGAAAGATAATAACAAAGGCAAGTTGATTTTGAATGAGAACGGCAACAGTAAAGTAAGGTCCCATTTAGTTTCGGAAGTACCCTTCCCCTTTAAGAATGTGAAAGATTACGAAGCGAGTATACGAGCGCCCATTGGAAGCACGTTTGTACCGGAAACTGCCTTCCGCCGGTTGACTAAACCTGCTGTCACTACTAAGATGGGCACCGTTATTGAACCAATGCACGAGGATATGTTGATTAAGAAGAAATAGTGTTTTTTTTTTTGTTGGTTACCTTGATTTTCGTAATAATGGTTGTGTCCAAGTTTGATTAAATTTTTTGGTGTTGATTATTCTGTTGTTGTATGCAGCATGCGCAGAGAAGCGAATACAAGGTATCAAAAATAAAAATATGTAAATATCCGAGAACATTTCTCGTTGTCAGAAATGTCTTTTTGGCGAGTATTAAGTAAGTAACAAATTGCCATGTTGCAGAGGATCACCTCTTTTCTCTTTCCGGTAATCATTTTCCGAGAAGTGTGCTTTCTCTGATTCCTTTGTCTGCGCAGTGGTGCCAATTGCGGTGGTGGAGCAAACTACTCGTAAATGCGCCTGCAGCGCGACATGCGGGACTCGTGCTACAAATAGATGCGCAGTGCCAATCGCTCGTCGCAGACGTCAAACGAAGACACCCGGTGCTTCGAAGCAGTGCGCGCAAACTTCGCGCTGAAGGCGCTGAAATTATGGGATTGCGCCATGACGGACAAGAGCGCCACGTCGCCCCCTCTCGCATTCGATAATTGCGCGCCCGTCGGCAGCGTGACGATCAAGCCAGGCTGCGCGCCGCTGCTGAAGGAAAACTGCGGACGGGTGAGCGTCCTCTTCGCGGCGCAGCTGGTCGAGGCAGCGGCAGCGGAGTTGGCGTCTCCTCAGACGCGCAGCGTCTTCGAAGTGAGGGCACCACAGACCGTCTCCACCGATCCGGGCTACACGCGCGACTTTCTTCGCAGGATACAGGTGAGCGACAGCAGACCGAAAACTAGGGCAGCGGCGCGCCGGTATCGCATACTAGAAACTTCCGGATGCGAAGACACACTTATGCGCAGCCCACGCGGCCGCAGCGCATTGCGTGTCGAAAATTCAGAATGAATTCAGCGCGACGTAGTTGCATGAATTGTATGACGTCAGGTGTAGGAAATGGTGTGAACCAGGATGCGATTAATTAATAACCTTCGGGTCGGCTTGCCGCGCGCTGTGTGGACAGAACAAGTAGTGCGCAGCGAAAGCCTATTATGCGCCATGTACGACATCGCACATATATTGTTGGAGTGTTATCAATACGTTATCGTTTGCACTCAGTGGCTCCAGCCACTTGCAGCGAGTGCAGTCGATGCAGGTGCGCTGGCAAGGAATTGTTCGCAAGCCAGTGACTATCGCGCATCACTAGGTCAAAGAGTTGACGTAAGTTCAGCGACCGTGCTGACCCGGATCTTATTCGACGTTATTTCGAGCGCTAGCATTTCACGTCAGCTTTGTTTTCACTGCGAAAGTCTCCGTCTGCAGCTAATCATCACATGCAGTGGTTTGCATGCCGCCCCCCACTGTTGACAAATTAGAAAAGTCGCCAATTATTTACTCGGCTTCCAGCGTAGGTGAAACTGAGCATCGAACTGCGTTAGTTGGGCAATTCGCAGCGTAATAAATATACTCCACCAACGAGTGCGTTGGAAATGCGTATTGCTCCTTCCATCCGACTTGATGCCTGCCCACACAGAGTAGTCAACAGCGCGGCGACGGGAGCTGCTTCGTACGCGCCGTCACTCGTCAGTCGAGTCAAGTCCGCCGCGTGGTGCGTGTCGGTGATTTCGCTGCCCACGGGTCCGCATGCTGACGTTCCAGTGGTCTTCCCACGTCTCGTCCATCTTGTGCTCCGCGTGATTGCCCTTATGCGCTTTTGCACCACGATTGGAATATATTTGAAACGGAAAACTGCCAGTCCATTCCGGGAGGGCTTCGCACTGACATTGGATAAATGCATTTAGAATGTATTGGAATGTGCACAAAGGTAGGCTTTCGACACTTCGTCCGTTTGAACTGCGCGACCCACCTGTTGTTGTAGCCCGATACCACGCGGATGTGAACGCGTGGATACATTTGACACGGATTCATCAATTCGCTTTCGATCGCAGCCGTGTAGCAGGTACAGCACATCCGGGTTCATGCACCATCATAATCGTGCTCAGCTGAAACGGCCGCGGAAGAAGTGCTCGCGATGGATTTCGACTTCTTTGCGCAAGCAGCCGCGCGCGAACAGTTCCGTCTGGCGACTCACTGACCGATTTTTGAACGCGAAGCGGATCTGCTTGCTGATCATGCCATATCTATTTACTGTACGCTTTTTTCGCGACGTGTTGAACGAACATTCATGCATGCTACTTCTTCGCACATACTAATGAATGACAATAAATAACTGAGCGATTTTGTTTTGCGCAACCGATTGTCTGTCTGGTTTCATTCGCCGCTTCTTCACACACACACACACACCGGCTCGCTGCGTCGAGTAGATCCGGTTGATCGCTGCGATGTTTTCAATTCTTTCGAGTTCTTTCCAATTCCGCCAGCACCGAAATGCAATTAAATGCTTACGGACTACGACGTAGGGGGATTTCCGAACGCGTCGATTTTGTCTAGAATAAATAATTAATTCAGCGAAATCGAATATTATTATCTCCACACCTGTAATTTGTTGATAAATTCAAGATGCATTAAGGATTCTTATTAAAATAATAAATAAAAATTTGATTTTGAACCAATGTTCTTTTCTTTTTGCTTAGAAATATGTAGATGACATTTGCAAGGAAGGATGTCAGGGAGGCACAAGTCCACCAGCTGCAGGTGGTGGAGGTGAAGAAGACTCCAGCTATGACTCCGACTACGAAGCAGATACTTCCACAGCTGGTGGAAGTAAACACCAAGATGTGTCCAGAACCACCAGTGACACACTAGCAGCGGAATATGCAGACTATGTGCAGACAGATGCATCACCCGGCTATACCGCAAGGTATTATTACTTTATCCAACACAATGAGTGTATTCATCTCAGCCTCTCAATTAATTTGTTTTCTTCAGGGTTGAGTTTGCTTTGAAGTTGGGTTACACTGAGAAGTTGGTTCAGGCGGCTCTATCCAAACTGGGCCCTACCCCAGCTCAGAATGAACTTCTTGCAGAACTCATCAAATTGGGGGCAAAACGCGGCATGTCTGCGGATATCAGTCCAGAAGACGCCTCAGCTCCCATTGTAGACACCACCCAGGACTATCAAGTGCAGCTGAGGCCAATTGTGATAGATGGGAGCAATGTGGCAATGAGGTAAGCATCAATAATGATTCCGCATGTGCTTGTTCATATCCATCATATGCTCTGTGATTTGACAGTCATGGCAACAAGGAGAAATTTTCCTGCCGAGGTATCAAGATCGCCGTGGACTGGTTCCGATCACGCGGGCACAGGGACATCACAGTATTCGTGCCGAAATGGCGAAAGGAAGCGCCGCGCCCAGACAATCCAATTCAAGATCAGGATATTCTCGCGGAGTTGGAACGTGAGCGGATGTTGGTCTTCACACCGTCGCGCCTTGTGGGTGGTAAACGAATGGTCTGCTATGATGATAGGTACATCCTGAAATTAGCTGCTGAAGTAGATGGTATCGTTGTGTCCAATGATAACTACCGTGACCTGTGTCAGGAGTCAGCTGAGTATAGGAAGGTGGTAGAGGAACGCATTCTGATGTACTCCTTTGTAAACGATCGTTTTATGCCACCGGATGATCCACTTGGTCGGGCTGGGCCTACATTGTGTAACTTCCTTCGTACGCAGCCAAAGAAAGCTGACCCACCGCCACTATGTCCATACGGGAAGAAGTGCACGTACGGTAACAAATGTAAGTATAATCATCCAGAAAGAGGTCCATTGCCACACAAGAGCATCATTGAACGTCTCTCCGAGCACGCCCAGCGGCATCTGCAAGCAAGAGAATGCGAAACTCGCAAGCTCCCATTAGGCAGAACGAGATCCAATGTTCCGCCCCCGAAGGAAATACAACACACAATCGTCTCCAAGTCCCGAAGCGTAGACAATGTAGGAGCAGCATATATTCAACAGGCGCATGCTCATGCACATACAGTAGCAGCAGCTAGCGGTGAAAATCTCCATCGTAAACTCCAGCGCCAACTGACACTCAATCCAACTGCCGATCCTCGACTACGCCGTGGCAAGCCATCCACCTCCCAACCCCCATTACAACCCGTTCTGAATTATGTCACCAATTGGGATCTGCACCAAAATGTAACCCGTATTGCGTCCGCACCAGATAGTTATCGCCCCTGGCCCCCAGTGCCGCAACAACGCCCGCCACCGCACCTCATCTCCAGCTGCAGCGACCCACAACTGAATATCTGGTCCCCGCATATTCCACCACAGCCTCTAAACGCGCACGAGGATGCCCGACGGAAGCTTCACTATCACCTGGCGGCCATCTTCCCGGAGGAGCAAGTCACGCAGGCGCTGCAGCACTATCCGGACGAAACCAATGCACAGAAGATCTGCGCCGCAATACTCGCGCTGTTCCCGAAACAGGGCTGAGTCTACAGTGCCTCTCTCCTTGCTACTCCGTCTCTAAGCCGCTTAGAGGTGATTTTAAGCGTCGTTAGCGACTACACGCCCTTCATATTGAAGTTGCGTAAGACACGATCTGCAGAAGCTGAGACCAAGGCACAAATATTAAGATTTATATAAATATTTAGTGAATTCGATAAGAACCAACCCTTTCATACATTGATTACGTTGATACCATGTATCTCTAGTAAAATTGTTGCAATTTGTATATTTTCCGAGTATCAGTGTGCGTCGCGTTATTTATTGAAGAAGACTGTTCGCTCAGCGTTCAACAATGCAGGCCCAGCACATTTCCACGTGTTGCGACGAGAGAGTATAATTGCATATTGCATATGTAGAGTGTATGTACGTTTTAACTATTACTTCTTAATGTAATTTTAGTATTTCAACGGACGCTAATCAGCTCGCGGGATAATTGTTTGTTCTTTTCTAGAGGATCGTTGTTACACATACATATATATATATATATATATATATATATATATATGATGTAAAAACTGCTTAGTGACATTAACTATTTATTATTTATTTTTTAATAAATTGATAGGTATCAATTACGGTTGTACCATTGCTTGTCGTTTGATCATTGTAACTGATTCGTACAGAAATGCAATGCATTTTATAAACGTATATTACTCACGATAGGGCACAAGAGTACCATTCGTAAATTGACAAATACTATTTAGTTAAAAGCACATTGAACACTTTTTCATAATTTGCAGCCATTGGCTGAGACAATCATTTACGTTGTAGAGCTGGTAGAGCTAGACTCTGCGGCTGAACACTCGTCCGCTCCACTTGGCTCCGCTTATTGTAACTATATACAAACGATTGCTTGCGACAGTTTAACAATTAACAGCTGCAACTATGATGATTTTCTATAGTTTATTTTGACACCCGCAACGTGTGAGTGGGTGATTGTAGAGGATGTAGATGTAGTAAATGTAAAGAAATAGGACGCACCCGACGCCGACTTACGACATATATGGCTTGTAAATGATTACAAGAGGAAGAACAAAACAACTGGACTCGGGACAATGTGGGACAATTGATGGGTGGATTTGCGTGTCGCAAAGTGACAGTCCTCGGCGGGATTGATGATTGTCTTTAGATTGTAGACGTCTACTTGGCTATTTTGTGGGCGGAGGTTGTAAGTTCAGTCTTTTGCACATTTGGCTTTTCTGACGCTCGTGACAAACGGTCGTCCATGATGCTCGTCGATGTCGTCATTGCTGCACCAAGGGTCGTATTCCGAAAATTCTACAACATGAGAGATGGTATTAGAAGTCGCACAGTGGCGGGCGGCGCGATGAAGGGCGCGTGATGGCGGGATGAGTTACCACATCGAGAACGAAAACATCGAGCTAGCTACGCGCTAGTGATCTACTGTATAACAAAGTGGTGACAAAATTGCTATCGCGCTAGAAACACAATAATGGCTATGATATGAGGTAGCAATATGAGCATCGTATATAATGGCCAAAACTAGCTGTAACTACCTGCGGCCACCAGCTACGTGGCAATTTAATTGATAGTTGGAAAACTCTACAACAGTGTTCGGTTACGTGGTAATAAGATAGCTTTGCATTCGTTAACGTCTGGCCGGCAACTGCCTGCTTTTGGATCTAAAACTCCCATTTGTAAAAACACACATATCGCTAATAGTAGACAGAGGTACACACGTAGCTCTCTTCGGTACCCGAAGAGATTAGCAATCAGTTTAATTAGTTAATTACACACAGATGTTGTACTTTTGCATTGCGTTCCTTCCTACGACTTACTGCGACACTGCGAACAGACACTATGGAGCGTCGCCAAAATGAAATTTCTCGCCTTTGTGTAAACAATCAGAAAATGTTATCGTCGAGAACGAGAGCATCATCGCGAGGAACGAAAATGTGACGCGTGAAGTATGCGATAGCTCAAACAATTGCCAAACACAGCCGGCTGGGACATCACGCATTGGCAATTGTTTAATTTGCAACGTCAGGACGCTGGGACGACACTCACCTTTTCCCTAACTGGCGGTGGTTGCACCTTGAGATGAATACGCTTCATACACAGTTCTTGTAACAACTCGATTCCTGTACAGAACAAGTAAGCGTTATGTTCCAGTCTGCAAGAGTCATTTGACAGGTACTAACCTCGTTCCCGATTGTCCTCGTACCGCCCCTCCCACGCGTCGAATAATCTATTGTAATACCTGACGGGAATAAATTCTAGATAATGATAGGTTTTGGATGTAGGGAAGATTCGCTCGAAGTCGCCCTGCGCGACAAGTTCATCCTCGGCCTGCGTCAATAAACGCACGTCGTCTCCGGTGAGCTCATCCAGGATGTCCAAGAGATAGTCGTCACGCTTGGCCATCTGCATAAAGTAACTGTGTTTGCTTGATTCCTGCGGTGTGAGCGCCACGGTGTAGATCCGGGGATCGAAACCGGCCGGAGATGTCTCGCAGCAGCGTGACACCTTGGACGGCAGATGAAATTGAGCTAAGTTGAAGAGTGTTTGTACTAATGGTCCCTTCACGTGCATATCAAGCGGCGAGGTGCTGTGCAAACTCGGTGAGATGTTCACCTCCAGCAGCCACGGCTTCAGCCGGTCGTCGAAGAGCACGTCGACGCCGAACAGCTCGTAGCAGTTGTATCGGCTGCCAACGTTCTCGGTGCATAGTTGCGTGATTGGAGATTCACCACTAAGCATCGTTTTAATCACCAGCTCCTTGAGCGTCTCCCACAGGGCGTCCGTGTTCACTCGTCGGTCACCGAGGTACTCCCACAACTTGGTCAACGTCCACTTGTGACCCTGGCACGAGTTGGCGTCTTCGTTGGCAGTGTATTGGCTTGAGAGTTTATTAATGCTATAATTGGTCAGATGCATGAAACGGTCTTTGAGATCTTTATCGTTGTCACTATACTTCACTGTGAGAGAGAAAGACATACATTAATAAAAGACTGGCATATTTGCTTTAAAGTCATACCACTTGCAAAGCGAACGAGGCCTTCAGGATACAGATAAATCCTTAGAGGATTGAAACTTGTAACTAGTACATACAGCCGCAAATCGAACTTACTGCCATTTATGAGGTATGGATTGGCAATGTATTTTTGTACGACAATGGAAGTTTGTTTTGGCAATTGCGACCATTTGTTGATCACTTTGATCCCAACACCACGAGCAGATGCAGGTGGTTTGATGATCCACTTTTCGCCAGCGCTACCATCTTTGCACTCCCAGCATTGTTTCAGTGCTCGTAAATCTTGCGGCAAAATAAATGTTTGCGGAATGAATCCAAATCTACAAAATATAAATAAGCCATTGCATTGCACTGTCCAACAAAGGGCTAAAGAAAATCGAGCACCGCAAATTCTATCCACACATTCTAAAATGTGTGGCCACCTTAAAGTTTTTTCGTGTACATGGAGGTATTGTTTGTAAAACGAAAAATTTTCGTTTGAAAAAATGATTAACAACCTTCCTTGCAATCCGAGCAAATGAGTTAGGCTAATTTTGGAGCGCACTGTATGTAAATTTAACACTATGCCAAAGTCACAAATTTCAACTCCAAATGTTTACAAAACACACGAGCGTCTGCCGACTTAATACGAGTGTAGCGAGAGATTTTTCAAATAACAATACGCCCAAAAAAACCGAAAAATTTGTGGAGAAGCCTACTTCGCGCAAAAAATTGGTTACGGAAGATCGGATTTCAGATTTGAAATCGGTATACAAAAGTCAGTTGTACAGCGTTATTAATGCAACATACTCCCTATGCCCATAACGATGAATCAATCTTTGGACGTTCTTCCACAGTCGATCCTTCCTGCCCAGCTGGAAAGTGCCCGCGAAATGATTAAGCTTCTGGTAGTTCTTCAGCGTCTTGAACATGGGCGACTTCATATGTTTTCCCCAAGTACCCGTCCAGTCGTTGGACTCTGCAACAGACGTGCAATACGGACATTGCACGTTGTAATAGTTCCGCATCAGGTCTATCTTGCTGGATCTTTCGAGACAAAACCGGGGAGGTAACACTTTCCCTTGGTGCTCGAGTTCTTCAACTACTGAAACCGGATATAGGAAAAGGGACGCGGGGAAAAGGAATGTATAGAAGCAGACACTTACTTCTCACTAGGCGGAAGCCGGTGTTGATTAATGTCTTGCGAACGATGACTGGCGTAATGGTGCTTAGCTTCCACTTCATGAAGCGCTTCCCGGCTGGCAGCTTGTTGGCAGCGGAATCATGCATGCTGAAATCCAGGTAGGGTGGAATGTGCGGAAACAGACTAAGCCTTACTGGCCATATTGGCATTTCGGAATCACCTACAAGAAGCAATTAACTGAAATAACTGCATCAACAGAGATTTGATCAAATACCTTTAGGGGATATTGATGTTAGAACCACGCGGGAAATTGGGGAGTCGCTTGATTGTGGCAGCTTCGGTGATTCCACTTTGACATTAGGCTTTGGAGCTCGATTCTTACCCAGTAGCTCCTCCATTTCACTCCCAGTTGCGCTATTGGAAAAAATGAATCAATGTAGTATACTTTTTTTTTATGCCGACTTGTTTCAACCTATCATCTTCCATGAGGACCGTTGTCTTCTTCAGCACCCTCAGCTTCAACTTCGGAGGACGTGCGCTATTATATCTCGTCTTCGATGTCTTAACAGCAATTTTGGTGGCGGATTTCTGCTCTCGGGCGCGAGTTATCTTGCGCGAATCATTCAAAGCAGGCTCGCTACTATATTTTACACTGCTATCAATTTTAAGATCTTGTACATTCTCAATAACATGTATATCCTCCAGATCGACATTGGTAGTGCGCCTCCGTGAGACCTGCTCCAAATGTTTAATGCAGACCGGGGGGGCCATATGACTATACTTCTGACTATGCAGGTCTCGTAACTTGTTGCGCAGGACATCCAGCTCCCGCGTATATCTCTCACGCACCATCTTCGCGTCGAAATTCATGTCGAAAAAGGTGCAAGTATCTGGACAGGGCTCGCGTTCGTTGCAATAACTGGTGCTTGGGGAATCCGGACGATGAATGTTATGCCTCTTCAGGGGCTGTGTGGTAATTGAATGCCACTTGGACAGTCGGTCCTGCGGTGGGCTATAATCGCGTTTCAGAACGTAGGAATTTTCATAATCTCTGGGTATTTTCACATCCAGAAAGTCGTTTGCAGATGACAACTTTGAATGTGACACGTTCAACTGACAATTATTGCTGATATATGTGGTGGGCAGCTCACAGAGGTTGCTGCGGACGCGATCATAACGCAGCTCGAGAAAGTCGCAGTCTAGGTCTATGTCGCAGTTTTCATACTCACACCTTCGGTCGTACTTCTTCGGGGCGAAGGCTTTCATATTACGACCTTTGCGTCTGCAAGCATCTACGGACTCGCTTCTTGTACGACGCCGTGGGGAATCTCGGTCGCAAGTAGGGCACCAGCTCATGTAAGAGTATTTACACAGCTTGTCCGTTGGAAGATCTATATTGCATCCCGCCATGCTTTTTCTACACACTCTCTGCCCTTGCATTACCTCCAAACTGTAACGATACACCAATTAATCCACACGGAGCAACGAAATATACGCGCGCATCAGTAAAATGTTTGCTCTGGTCTCAATCAATTAAAGCCTCTGAATACTTACAGCATTTTTTCGATGGGATCTAATCTACTACAATTTTCGTTAACCTCGAACGTACTTAAAACTTTAATATACGATCCCGCGCTACTAAAAATCAGATTTCATTTCCACATTTGTTGACAAAAGTCAAGTCAAACAGCAAGGAAGCTTAAACACAGTTCCATTGTTTTCGAAGCACATTTATACTGTAGTACTATTTGAATTGGGATTGGCTAGAGATAATTAAATATGGAGACGGGGTGCATGCATCTCAAGATCTCGTTGTTGAGCGTCAATATTATGAATGAAACTTACTGCGGATTCCCGCGAATTTCTACTAACCATTCAAGGACGAGTGCGTCACACGATGGGGGCCTTCATCGCCGATGTGGATCCTCGCTGGTCAGACCGTTGCGAGTATTGATGAGTCTCACTTCGGCAAATCACAATACAGCACCACGGGGACGCAAGCACGCACGGCTCACGAGAACAAAAAGCGCGTGTGAGGATGTCATCGAGTTGGCGTGCGAAGCGGTATGCGCACCAAATGTAAGTAGAGAGTAACGTCCAGTGGTGGGGTTTCACCATTGCATAGTTAATGGCAAGCTAAAGCAGCAAGGCCGACGCAGTCACGGTAGAACGTGAGACGTAGCTTGAAGAGAGATGACTGAGTGGGGATTGGGGAGCAGTAAAAGGGGGGGGGGTGGGGGGTGAAGAACCTCATCGCGCAGGACCAACATCGACGATCGCGTGGATGACGGAGTGGAGTGGAGCGCGCTACGGAGATGCTTCGGTGGAGCATTATTTTCTTCACATTCTGTAGAAAGCAAGAGATGGTGGTAGATTTAGATATATTTTTGAGTTACAGCGCCAGCAGGTGCCGTTTGAAGTTGGTTTTATATCGTGGAATAAATAATCCTAAATGAGTTCAATGAACTAGACATCTAGACGAGTTCGTAGCCGCGCTGATGGCAGCCTCGATTACGACATTCACCACATTGCCATGTGCTTCTTGCTCTTCGGCTACGAGTGTGTCCGATGACATCCGAAGTCATTTTAGGCCTTTTTTGCGAATAGGCGCCAAGTTGAAGTCGGTTAGACGAAGCAGTTGTGGTCGTGACGTCAGCCGAGATTCGCAAGCAATGCGAATATACGCCCGAGCCCGGGAGGTCGGAGGCGATGAGCAAGCCACGTAATCGAGCGATAAACCGCACGACGAATCAGCTGGTGCGCTGGCACGGGGCAGCACAGGGTGCCGCACGCCGCGCACAGCTTCGCCATTCGCGCGCCCAACCGCACGCACCTCACGCAGCGCGCGCCATGTGCTGCTAAATTACGTGGTACGCTCCGAGAAGGGCCTCGCAACCTCCGTCGAAACAGTTGCAATCGCTAGCCGTCACGTGAGCTGCACGTGTCGCGAGTTGCGCTTCTTGCGCGTGTCCAGTCTGCGTGCTCCATCAGCCGGATGGCTTACTAACCGAAGCAGTCACGCCTCAGCTGCTTCACCATTCTCGCACCATTGATAGGTGAGTGGTCCTAATCTCCGCCGTCGCCAGCTAACTGTATTTTTCTTGCATTCCGCGCCTCAACACACCTGCGGTGGCAATCCGCCCGCGAAATGTCGCAATCATATTTATCACACACCGTCGCTACCTGACAACACCATCTCTCCGCAACCCCACCGCTTGAATGAATCACGCACTTCCCGAGAAATCTGCATCATGCTCGGGACATTGAAAAATCCGCGATGCGTGGAAACAACTCGAGTTTCACGAACAACGCTTCCTGGTAGTCACAAGTCCGTCAGATGTCGCGCTACGCCGCAACTCCGCACGAAACTGTTGCATTCATCCGGCGCTCACCTCCGGGAGAAACAAAGGAACAACAGGTAGTAATTGTTCCTCCCAGCAATCTGCGTCCAACATTCGTGCACGTCGACTACGCCGCCCCGCGCCGCCCACTTGTCGGTAAACACCGCCACTCATTATTTATTTAGCCCGCTTACGACATGTGGCGCCATGCAAAGCGGACGATAACGCTCGTCAATGATTAATTAGCGCGCGCCGCGGCGTCATAATGCGCATTTGTAACGCCGGGGGCGGCGGTGTCACCGATAAACACGTCTTACCAGTATGGCAGCCCCTCTGCGGCCCGCAATTGCCCTAATAAATTTCAAGCGCATTAGCTAATTACAACTGGGTTGGACGAAGTTTATGCTTAGTGATTAAATTAATTTGTATTGTAGATCCGAGCAAGCTGGCTTCGTCCATGAGCAGCGCTTCTCCGCCGGTGCTCTGGGAGGCGAGAAGGAAAACAGGTGAGTTTTCCAAATGCATTTTAATTTTCCCACTTTAGCTCAGTGCACAGCTGGCTGATTTCCATATTTGCGGTTCATTATTTATGCAGAGATTATGATTGATAAAGTGCGTTGTTGTGTCTCTGTTTCAAGTAGAATATCTCCGGTTACAATCGGTTCCTTGCCAAATAAACATGATAATCTGAAAAAACAGAGATAAACTACAATTCAGCATCAGGAATTAATTCAAGTAGGAAATGAATTACACCTCACAATGATATGCTGCAGTTGTCGATATGGAAAGGAGAGACATTTCGAGCTGCTAAATTGACACGGCTGTGTGTTATACTTTTGTCAATTAGTATAAAAAATGCTGCTTTCAGAACTAGTCAGCATCAATTAATTATAACAAATTGGATTATTGCATGCGTCGGTTCGATGGCATTATGTGCCATCTGCACGCACGTGAGTGGGATATTTCGAGCAGCAATTACAACGCGAACAAGTCCAACGGAAGGGTGAAACCCCCCCCCCCCCCTGCTGCTGGCCGCCGCCTGTTTAACGACACAAAGATCGCTCAAATCAGCCACAAACACAAGATACACACAGTATGCGCGCTGATAATTAATGAAGATAGAGCATGCTCTTTGGTAATTACTGCAGTTCGCTTTATAATTAAACATCGCGCCGCCGCCGCAATATAAAAAGCGGCACGCGACCCCAGTGCAACTCAACTTCGCCGCCTTCGCGCCGCGATGAGGTTCATATGAGGTCCGGGAGTAGCTTGCGCAGGCTGTCGATGTCGCTGAGTTGTGAGTATGCCGCCGCGTGGTAGTAGAGAGCCACAAAAAGCCATCCCGTGCGGTGTGCCGCCGCCGCTGTTGGGAATTAATACACTGAGTGTTTTAGGTCCGCAGTGTTAGGGAAACTGTGAAAGTTGCGTTCTGAGTGAGTAGGCGTTAGAAGAAGAATGAGTAGGAAATTTTTGTCGGCTGTCTGCATCTACGACGAGCGGAACTTTGAACATTTGCGCCTGCTACACGAGGTGCTGCACATCAGTGAGTACCTATTGCAGTTTGCGGATGTGAGTCACGGCAGCACGCGCGGATTTTTGCCTGCGTAAGGTCAGGATCCTGCGCGCGATTCAACTAGTGTGTCGCGGTGAAGGGTGTTGCGGGTGGGAGGAATCTTTTCAGTACGCCACTACGGGCACGCAAGTCACTACGATCTGCATCAAACATGCTTCTGCTTGAAGTATGTTGTTTGTTGTATGGTTGTAGAATTGTGCCGTTTTGGGCACAACAGGCTGATAGCAGTAGAAAAAATCCCTATCAGCCGTGCGGCATGAATGCGTACATTGCGCCTCCTACAAGAAGTTGCTATTTATCATTTTTGTGTCGACGCCGAGTTCTCACGACTTTTTCCCCACCAGGCCTCTCCGCACGATAACCGACTCGCCGCGCGCGGAGTGAGTGGAGACACTGATCGCCGCCGTCGCCGTCGTCAGTCTGCAACGAGCCGCGGGTGGGTGCCGAGCGCACGCTCTCGCCAACTACGCGATCCGTACCTGTGCGAACCGCGCGATAAGGTGTGCTTGGGTGGGTGTCCTGTACTACGCCACGCAACTAAATGCGCGCGCCCGAAGCACGCACCAGCAGCAAAGTGATTGATCAAGCGAGTGGCTACCACAAAGGAGAAGGCAGTGGCACACAGTGTCGAGACGGCCGCGCGCGGATTACCTAATTGTCAGGCAACACCAGCCAGCACCAGCACGCCTGCTGCAGTCTCTCCATGTGAAAAATGTCCAAGTGACGCCGCGAAACTACCGCGCCAACGGAAAGTTTTGCGGCGTGCGCGGTCGGAGTGCGCCGGTGTTGGACGTGTGTGCCCCAGGAGTGCACGCCAGCCGCACGGATTAAATAATTGCTTGATGATCAGCGTAAGTTTTCGCGCGATAAGTGCCTGATTGTAATGCGCGCTGGCGCCGCGCTGCGACTGACATCAAGTACGTATTCTGCGAAGCGTTGCATACGCTTCACTGGCATTTATTTTCTCCAAGAAATCACCACGCCGACCTTCCAGCCGCCTGTGTGGCTTGGCAAACATTGCAGGACGTCATTGGCGACGACGGCGAGGGTCCCGTTCCCACAATTAGATCCATTAAGCGTGCGAAGCGAAGAATGGTGTGTGATTCTGGTGCAACTGCTGCGTTTCCAGTCAATAGCTGATATTAATCGTGTGTCAATTGTCTCAATGTGTTTACTGACCTTCAAACGACTATAAACAATAACCGCATAAGGCGTAAACAATATTTCAATAGACACTTCCAAAGTACCTTTTCCAGATCGCGAAATTAAATTCGACTGAAAGGTCAAGTCGCTTTATGCGAACGTGTCGTGAAATTTATTCCGTCTTGTAATGCGGGGTTTTACTACGCACTCGAGTTCATGAACCCCATTTAACCAGCACATGTTATGACCGCTTTTTCCGCCGGTGCTTTTGTTACCTAGTCCCGCCGCCGCAAGGCTCGCACGTGCTCGCGAAACTTTCATCCCGCGCTATCTGATCAAGTTCCTTCCTGCGCGCAATCAATATTGCCTGCGGCGGCTACCTGTTGAACTTTCGAACAATACCCGATTGTTTCAGATTGATGAATGCGAACGTGGTGTTCTTATGCGCGGTTTTAAGTTTCGCCCGCTCGTTATTCTACTCTGAAGAGATCGTCGACGTCGCAATGCTGATTGATCGCATTCGTTATCCGCGTGCGGCGATATCATCTGATAGGGCGTTATCGTCGCGTATCAGGCGTGTGGTGGCCGATCGAAAACAACTTGAGACATGTTGACGTCCAATTCTTTTCTGTTCTTATTCCTGCAGTGCAGATAGATAAATTGCGCTGAGCGCAGGATTCACACCCAACGAAGCCAGTTAATGCACGTTTTTGCGAAATTGATTCATTGCCAGGAATTGCCACAGATTGTCAAGTGATCATGCATGCTTTTCCAGTCTCAGTAATGCTTAAGCTGTGCTGATACAGGTGTTTGGGTTGTGCTGAAGTTGGCTAATTATTATCGCACTTTGAAGGATCTCAAGTGTGCATTGCCATAAGAGAATAGATTATGCAATTACATACTTGTTGCAGATTGTTTTTGCTGAGTGGTAATTGCGCAGTTATCGATTGATTCAGGTTTAAAATGCTACGCGTGTACCGTATTTTCTCGACTACAATGTAATTGAATTAAATTGACGTGCACATCGCGTTTTAATGGAAGCCTTTTAGCGAATTGTTATATCTGTCCGCGCAGCCGCTGTGTAAATCGCTCTTACGAAACGCCGGCGTTCAATTCACCTGCGCGAAATTAATATCGTACTCGGCGGAATGTCGGGCACGCATAGATTCGCATAAATTCCACCCGTTGCCGCCTGGCTTGCATTTGCTGCAGTGCATATTTGTGGTGGTCTCTGGCTATGTGCGGTTGAAACAAGCGTCATCGAAATTGTTTGATGCAGAATAGGAATACCTATTTTTTTTTTTTGGCGTTTGCAGTGTGATAAATTCGGTGCGAAGCGGAAAAATGATATCCGCCGAGGTGTGCTGATTTATGATGATGATGATGATGATGATGGCATCGGCGGCGTGCAGATCATAAAATGTAAAGTCTACATTAATCATGCCGCCGCGGCCGGTGAGCAATGTGGTAGATGGTTGACTAGGCGTGTATATTGTGCCCGAATCACGTCGCACAACAACGCACTGTGTTTTGTTGTCATCGGCGTATCTGTAACGGAACTTTCCGTCGCTGATTGTGGCGCATTCGGTGCTTTATCACCGATGGCTGCAGCGCACAGCGTCGGCGCGCGTCACTTATTTTCGCCGCGGCCGGAAATTGCGGAGAAACAATTTAAACGAGTGAGGCGCGCATTCTCATTCGTCGCTATCGATTTTGCGATGTATTTATAGTGCTTAACAAATGGGACGTGGAATGGATATATGCAGACGTGGAGTCAGCACGCCCGGACTCGCGGCCGCCCCCGGAGAGGCGCGCGGGTAGGCACGCTGCCGTTGCGTGCGCGCGTGTGGTGCCGCTAATCTCTCGGCGTTAGTCCACTTCCGGCCGGTGATTATCGCCAATGACGTCCGCGTGGGAGGCGGTTGAGGGTGGTGATGCGGAGTTTCACTGATTCATGACATGTGTATATTTTTCTATTAGCCGGACGCCATGTACCCCGTCCACGGCTGCTCGGGCTGGTAGCGAGCGCAGGAGCACCATCGACGGGCCCGCCAGCACGGCTACGCAGCGAGAGCTGAACAATAACGAGTGCGCCCGCCCGCACGGCGAACGCAAGAGCCGCGGCGACAGCGGCCGCCGCCCGAAGGTGAGACGGCGCTGCACCGGCGACCGCGGGCACGGCCTATTGGGGCGCGCGCTACACAAGGCCGGCGCGAGGGTCTCGAGGGTGGCTGTGAGCCTGAAGCAGTGGTGGCGCGATGCGAGCCTTTGCCCGCCGCTAGCCGCCGACGGCGGCGACAGGGGCTACGCGTGTGCGAGGCGCGGCGGGGCCAGGCCTGGACGCCAGCGCCTCATGGGACAGTCCCTCAGCATGTGTAAGCTACACCAATGTCGACACAAGAAAAGTAAGCTGCCAAGAAGCGCGCTCTTGATCTTTCTCTCCCTACTTCACCGGCGGCCGGCATTCCGCCGTGCGCTAATTGCGAGATTGCTATCTAATAATAGCGGCGCGTTTTTGATCGCGTTTCTCGCTAACGAATGCACTCTGCCGCCCTTAAGTAGCGTAGCGCGGTGCGGGCTATTTATACCGCGCGCTCGGATGACACGCATGCGCCGCCGCCACGCGCGGGAATGTTTCCGCTCCGAAAATAGGTGTTTCATGCAGGCGCGTGATGCCTGATATCTCTTCCGAAAACTGACGCGTGTGGCCAGGCGGTCGCGGGCGGCCAGATGCGGGAACAATTCCGTGCGACACTATCGCGCCGATTGTTTGCTTGACTGACATGCGGGGCAATCCGCGCTGAAGTGCTCTCGAGTGCGGCGCGAGGACGTTTTTCTCGACGGAAATGTCGACCTGCGCACTATTGCGTCGCGCTCAGTCGCTGCCCCGACCGCCCCGACTCATTCAATCTCTGCTTTTCTGCAGGCTTGCACTTGCGTAACACCGAGGAGTCTCGGATGCCTGTGGAAGGACCTGGCCCCGAATCCGGTTTACATCGACTTCACAGGAACTGCTATGATCCCGAGTATGCGCGCATGGAATCATGGCTGGACGAGCATCCGGATTTTGTACAAGATTATTTTCTGAGGTAATGGCGCACATGTGCAACACGACTGAGGCACGCGCTGGTTGTATACGCATCTGCTTTCAGGAAGGCGACGCGTCAGGTGGTGGATGCATGGCTTGTCTCACACGCCACCCCCACGTCTTCCAGCGCCGAGCTTACGTCGCCCACGCATACGTCTCGCGCTGGTTCCGGTGCCACCACTCCGGTGCGCAAGATATCCGCGCATGAGTTCGAACGCGGTGGGTTGCTCAAACCCATGGTGAGCACCGTGGATGGGCAGACGACCTTCCTCACTGGGACAGATGGTCATGCGATTGCTGGCAGTGGCCACTCTCCTACACCGGGTCGGCGACAGCGCAGGTCGCGGAATGAGTTACGCCAGCTTGACGAGAAGGAACTCATCTTCGAGTTGGTCAAGGACATCTGCAATGAGTTGGAGGTGCGGTCTTTGTGCCACAAGATATTACAGAATGTGTCGATGCTGCTGCACGCTGATCGCGGGTCTCTTTTCCTTGTGCAAGGCGACAAAAGTTGTCCCCGAAATGGGCCCAGTGGCAGAGCGCTGGTGTCCAAACTCTTCGACGTCTGTTCGAAGAGTACACTCATGGAGATGGAGAAGAAAGACGAAATTCGCATTCCATGGGGTACTGGAATCGTAGGGTATGTGGCGGAAAGTGGGGAGCCGGTAAACATACCAGATGCTTACAAGGTACAGCTCATAGAATAGCATTCTTTCTCCAGCCAATTCGAATTGGTACTAATTTATGTTTTTAGGATGTACGGTTTAACCACGACATCGATGTTCTCACAGGATACAAAACACGGACATTGCTTTGTATGCCCATTAAGGACACAAATGGCGATGTTATTGGTGTAGCTCAGGTTATTAACAAATTGGGCGACGCACCTTTTACCGAACAAGACGAGAAGATCTTCTCTAGTTATCTCCAGTTCTGCGGAATTGGATTGCGCAATGCGCATCTTTATCAAAAGTCGCAGTTGGAAGTCAAACGCAACCAGGTCTTACTTGATTTGGCGCGGATGATCTTTGAGGAGCAGAGTACCATCGAGCACGTGGTCTTCAGAATTCTGACGCACACACAGAGCTTGATCCAATGCCAAAGAGTGCAGGTGTTGTTGATGCACCAGGCTTCTAGGGGCAGCTTCTCTAGAGTCTTCGACTTTGAAGCTGCGGATTTGAACGGGGAGGAGGGCGAATCACGTACAAGTCCACATGAGAGTCGTTTTCCTATCAATGTCGGTATTACGGGTTACGTGTCTACCACCGGTGAGGTAGGGCATATACAAATGCGAATTGTACGCTTCAGTAAGTTTCATTTCGCTTCCATTTGCAGACTGTTTCCATTGCCTGCGCGGCGGAGGATTCCAGATTTGATCCCAGTGTCGATGAAGGCACAAACTTCAAGCATAAGACAATTCTCTGCATGGCCATCAAAAACTCCTCTGGGCAAATCATTGGTGTTATTCAGCTGGTGAACAAATTCGATGATCTGCCTTTTACGAAAAATGATGAGAATTTCGTGGAGGCGTTCGCCATCTTCTGCGGCATGGGTATTCACAATACTCACATGTATGAGCGTGCTGTTGTTGCCATCGCCAAGCAGAGTGTCACCCTCGAAGTGCTCTCCTACCATGCGACGGCCAGTCTGGACGATGCGCAGCGTATGCGAAAATTGCGCGTTGCCTCGGCAGCACATCTTCGGCTGCATGACTTTGCTTTCGATGATATCAACATGGACGATGATCAGACCATCGCAGCTTGCATGCGCATGTTCCTGGACCTCGACCTTGTGGAGCGATTCCATATGGACTACGAGGTGCTCTGCCGGTGGTTGCTTTCCGTGAAGAAGAATTATCGCAATGTGACCTACCACAACTGGCGGCATGCTTTTAACGTCGCGCAGATGATGTTCGCCATCCTTACCTCTACGCAATGGTGGAAGATCTTCGGCGAAGTGGAATGTCTCGCGCTGATCATCGGCTGTTTGTGCCACGATTTGGATCATCGGGGTACAAATAACTCGTTTCAAATTAAGTGCGCATCATGGCCGCCTGGTGGCAAGTGATTGATTAATTACAGGCGCCGTCGTGTTGCAGGGCGTCGTCACCGCTGGCGCAGTTGTACTCTACCTCTACAATGGAGCATCATCATTTCGATCAGTGTGTTATGATTCTCAACTCACCGGGGAATCAACTTCTTGCCAACGTCTCGCCCGATGAGTACTCACGGGTAATTCGTCTAGTCGAAGAAGCTATTTTATCGACTGACTTGGCTGTATACTTCAGGTACGTAATCGAAAAAGTGTTGTTTCGTTTACAGTCGGGCCATTAATGAAAGTGGTTTTGGTGCAGAAAACGTGGGGCATTTTTCAACGTCATAACTCAGGGACCAAATTTTGAGTTGACCGATCAACGGGAGTTATTGCGCGCCATGCTTATGACGGTGTGTGATCTTGCGGCGATTACTAAGCCGTGGGAGGTGGAGAAGAGGGTTGCTGAACTTGTTTCTTCGGAGTTCTTTGAGCAGGGCGATATGGAACGAGAAGAGTTCAATATAACCCCAATTGTAAGTAAAGTCCGAGTGGGAGGTCCTTCGCACAAAGTGCCTTCATCAAAGCTGCGCATCCGCTAATTGGAATTTTTTTTACAGGACTTAATGAACAGGGAAAAAGAGGACCAATTACCTTTAATGCAAATCGGTTTCATAGACTCGATATGCCTACCAATTTATGAGGTATGGTATCGCTATTTTGATTGACTTGTTCTGTTCAATTTTGTGTTTCTCTTCTAGGCATTCGCTACACTCTCTGAAAAGTTACAGTCGCTGGTCGAGGGCGTCAATAAAAATCGCGAAATGTGGATGCATCTAGCCGAACAGCAGCGACTGCTGCCGGCCGACGACGTGGAGAAGGACTCCAACGACAACGTGCCGTCGAAGCCGGGTAGCCCGACGGCCGGCTCGTCGGCGCACCAAAGCGTCGACTAAATAGTGCTGCGGCCAGATGTATTTATACACTTGTAGATACCAAGGGAATTATTTATTCATGTACTGTACAACTATATTGTTTACCTATTTAACAAGAAACCGAGAGGAGCTGTGCGACGAACGCATGCCGTGCGCGTTCTGTGAGATCGCGTAGGTTCTTAATTAATCAATAACTTATGTAGAACACTTGCACTTTTTCTAGTGCCTAGTCCTAACACTTAATGCGTGCGATCAGAGAGGTCAGAGATGCAAGCCGTGGGGGTGGTGATCGCGGGCGTCGAGATGCAATTCCTACTAAGCACTGCGAACGGATTTAAGTTTGTATGAGTTTTCATTTAGTTCAGTTTTGCTCTCTTTGCCGCTTTGTCGATTTCAATTCATTGTGATATTTTTTATTATTTAGTTACAAAATGCAAATTGGAGTTTTATTATAAAGCCTATACTATGCACAACTGCAGCAACAGTGCATCATTTTAAACAGAAGAACAATGTCCTACCACGGGTAACAAGCAGCCAGTTTGTTTCAGTTTTGCATTGGCAGATGTTTGGTTTCGTCATTAGAATGTAAACTTGTATATCGTGGCCTCTTATTACAATAGCATGCATATTTGTTTCTGCGTCGGTAAAAGCACGCGGAGACGTCACATAACTCATAGATTATCACTGCAAGCAAGATTGCTGTGTCGTGACCGGCTCAGTCGACCTCTAGAGATAACAAGAAAAGGGCAGTGCAGCATGCCAACCGTCGCACGCTGAGCGTCAATCAATCGCACAGCATGAATGCTAACTACTGGATGCTCTCGCTGGTTTGGCTTGGTGCTCTACTTGCTGAAGGCAGCACACACAAATTGCTGCCATCATGCGATAGTCCTATATATTGCTATGGTGATTTGTTACACGTGGTACAAACCACGGGAGTCTTTCCGGACTCGAAAACCTTCGTGGATATGAACCTGCTGCGAGACCCCTCGGTGGTACAACAAGACTTCCAACTGCTCCTGGCTAAGAATAATGGCTCCTTGACGCGACAACAAGTGAGTACGAACCGTGGGGATTGATTGGGAATCATCTGAAAACAGCTGTTTACAGGTGGCCGCATTTGTTAACAGTAATTTCCAAAGTGGCGTTGAGCTGGAGTCTTGGACACCTGCTGATTTCAACCCGTTTCCACAATTTCTTCATAATGTGACTGATGATGGGGTGCGGACGTTTGCATGGAATGTCATTCAAATATGGCCGCAGTTGGCTAAAAAGGTGAGCAGTCGAGTGTTGGATCATCCCGGCAGACACTCGATTATCCATCTACCGAATGGTATTATCGTACCAGGAGGGAGGTTCGGAGAATCATATTACTGGGATACATATTGGATCATTAAAGGATTGCTTGTATGCGAGATGCATGACACGGCCAGGGGCCTTTTGGACAATTTCGTGCATCTTATTAAGACATACGGTTTTATTCCTAATGGGGGAAGAGTTTACTACACTCGTAGGTCGCAACCACCTTTGTTTATTGCAATGGCAATGGAGTATTTTCAAGCCACTGGGGATGTCGCATGGATTGTAAATAATATAGATTGGATGGAAACGGAAGTGAATTTTTGGGAAACCAGAAAAATCAATGTGGGTCAGCATAGACTAGCCAGGTATTTACCGTTGTCTTCCGGGCCAAGGCCCGAGTCCTATCGGGAAGACTTCCAAGTTGCTTCGGAGTATCCAGAGAAGGAGAGAAATAGAGTGTATGCGGATCTAAAAGGAGGCGCTGAAAGTGGATGGGATTACTCATCGAGGTGGTTCTACGGATCTACCGCAGGAAATATATCGGAAATCCGGACACGCAGAACACTTCCGGTTGATTTGAATGCCTATCTAGGCCGTTGTTATAAAGATTTGGCTCATTTCTACAGTATACTACATCGTGACGATAAGCGACGCTATTGGTACGGTCAGTATAAGAAGATGAAGACAGCAATTTTTGACGTATTTTGGAATGAGACAGATGGCATTTGGTTTGATTTCGACTTGGACCAATCTCGTCACCGGAGGAACTTCTACCCTTCGAATTTAGTTCCAATGTGGGTGGGGGTTTATCATAACGACAGTGCTCATGATAGCATGATAGAGTATTTAATTTTGCGAGGTATTTATGAGTATCTGGGGGGTATTCCTGCGTCCTTTCAGCACACGGGCGAGCAGTGGGATTATCCGAATGCGTGGGCACCTTTGCAGGATATCGTTATCAGCACCTTGCGTCGTGGGAATGAAAGGTCGGCGATGATGGCCGAGAGGCTAGCAAACCTCTGGATAACTGCGAATATGATTGGCTTTAACCGGACAGGTCAGCTGTTTGAGAAGTACGACGCGCTCGTGCCTGGAAGATATGGAGGCGGCGGCGAGTACGTGGTGCAGGCCGGTTTTGGTTGGACTAACGGACTTGCTCTAGATCTTATTAAAACATATTTTACAAGAACAAACTAGATGTTTTAATACAAATACATTTCTGGGGTACAGACGCGAGACACTATGCGTGTCTTCTCTTTGGTGTGTCCCTTTCCACAGGGTGGAAACTCTTAAGCATTATTTGAGTTGAACAAATCAATGTTTTGCCGATGGCATTGAGTTGATCAACCTACGCACACTCTAGAGGCGTGTACGTAACGAACGTGTGCCGAGCGCGAGAGTTTGCAATCCGTAATTTCCTCTGCGTGCGAAAATCCTATCCTAGGCCGTTCAGCTCGTCTCAGGACGTGCTACGCTAAGCTGTAGGTAATACATCAAACTTGATTAGTGACTCATCACAGTGAGCAATAATAACATTGTTGAAGAATAAAATGATAAGAGCTATTAGGGGGTGCTGATTTTGCGCTCGCTCTCCGCGGGAGTAGTGGGTGCAGCAGCGGGCTCTTTATCCAGCTTGTGGTTCAAGGTGCTGCCTTGACTCGAAGCATGACTACTCGATCGGGAGTGGTTGCCACCAACTGGGGTTTGAATCTGCGGGGTGGGTGGACTTTTCACTCCTGGAAAAATAATTGATGTTGGTTATGTGCTTGCTTGCAAGTGGCAGCCACACAAAGCGAATGGTGTGGGGGGATTAGCAGGTTGAATTAGCGCAAAACGCAAAAGCAAGAAAACATTAACGAGGTTAGTAATTACCGCTTTGTAAATTTCCTCCTTGCATCTGCATGTGGTATCTGTAGATGTTTTCGGTGGACTCAACGACGCCCTGTGTTAAATTAAGGCTCCTACCTCGCACTCCTGTTTCCTTCGTCTTCGGTGCCCACCAATTCATAAATGTACCGACCACTGGTACTTGTCGCAAAATGCCTTCTTGCCAAAGTTTCTCTTCGTTTTCTTTTTGGAGGTCCAAAGTAGCAGTTTCAATTCCTATAAGTGAGAAATATTTGATGGCCCTGTACTTTCTAAGTTACCATCGCTCTTAGTGTACCTTTCTTGACAATTTCACTCATTGAATCCAATACCCGGGAGTTCTCCTCCACACTCTGGCCCACCCTTATGACCAAATTGATTAACTCGTCCACCTCTGATTGAGGGGTGAGCATACCAAACCTAACACACATTAAACCATCTGTTCCCTCACCAAGAGAGAAAGCAGAATCCGTGGAGCGCAACGAATCCACCAATGCTATATTTAAATTATTGAGCTCTTCTTTTGCTTGATCAGTGAGCAATTCCTCCCATCCTTCAGGAGCATATCGCACGCCACCCAAGCCGGCCCATTCTGGTAACTCCACCAGGCGTAGTACTGGTGATGCATCAATCAGTTTGACGAACGTCTGCTTATGCTGAATGGTTGCACGCAGAATAATCAACTGCTGCTCTAGGCATTGCACAAATTGGTCGATGTCAGCTTGGGTTGGCTGCTGGCCAATTGCGTATTCAAACGGACAGAAACGTAGAACAACGCCAATATTCTCCAATTCACAGATATCAATGGGCACCTAATTTTCAATAAATTAAACAATTGTAGTCTATAAAATATTGTTGACATACCTGTGGCGCATCTAATTGCAAAATTTGTCCCAGCCATGAGTTCAGTTTGTCGTAGTATTGAGGAACTCTTGTGATGACCCCTCCGTCATTAACTTCTGGTATGAACTGGAAAACTACACTACAAGCAGTTGTCTCAAACAGAACAGGAACTGTGCTGGCTTTGGAGACTAGCTCGGAGACCGTGTAGGCACCACTTTCACCACCAGGTTTCTGACTCTACACAAATATCGCACTTTCAGTATTCATTTAATAAATAACACCGCAACTTACGAGAACTCGCACTTGTCGATAACAATCAATTGCAGCCCATAATCTTTCACTGGCCAGGAAGTTATCTCGAATTTTGGCATGCAAACCGTCTCTGCCCAAAGCCTGTAGGGCAATCCACAGAGGAAGAGATAGTATTCGCCTTCCCTGGTGGTCGTTTGTCAATCCTGCTATCAAAGGCAATGTGCTTTCTCTTGTAGCACCTACTTGTCGATTCCGTGCTTCGCTGGGATGTTGCTTCTCCCATAGTCTGTACAAAGTCTACGCAAAAATTAAGGAAAACAATGGGCCAAATTATATCGAACAAACAAATTCACGACGGTAGGTTTCCTTATCAGATTACTCCATCCTGATTTAACGCTTCACGTTAATAAACAATGAGTAGTTATCCCAAAAATGATTGTTGATTAAAGGATACTATCATTGGCAGTCCAGGCAATCCAAGCCAACTACCCAAAGGCAAAGTGAAGCTATCTGCTATTGCTGATTGCTAAAGAAAACAACAGAAAGAATTAATCACTAAGTTAGAAATGGCTCAAACATTTAATAAAAATACATGTCCATTAGTGGGTTGAAGTGGCAAGACGAGTGCAGCTAAACTATGTCCACGTAGATGCAGCCACACGTCATGACATCGGCACAACTCCTGTATCCTGGGGATGTTATCTAGATGTCCTGTGATCGGTGTGCCTACATCAGCAATGACGATCAACGGGGTTCGCCCGGCATGCAGATCCTCAGCCAGCATTTTTTGCAGTGCTGCACAGTCCATGGTATATTGCGAACCAAAATGAGTGTGTACTGGAACCGGCCGTACACAGGATAATGGCAATCCGAGTTGTCGGCATAGATGTTGAACTACACCTAGAGGACTGGCGACGCTGCTGTAAATCGTCGGCGGGGCTGCCGAATAAGCCAAGGCACCATCTTCCAAATACCTGGGATATTTGTAATGCAGACTCATTCTTGTTATTCGAACAAGGCCTTCTAGTTGGTCATCATGATAAAATGCTGACGAATCCAAGAATCTTTATAGACGAAAATTCATAATAAGTTA
This sequence comes from Diploeciton nevermanni, assembly GCA_027575565.1. Lineage (NCBI taxonomy): Eukaryota > Metazoa > Arthropoda > Insecta > Coleoptera > Staphylinidae > Diploeciton > Diploeciton nevermanni. Next base: position 59,218 of record JAODIE010019836.1, read on the forward strand.
TGATTTTAGAGCTGTGATGAATTCCAATGATACCTACCCAAACATCTGACTCAACCACCTTGTTGTATCAGTTGTAAATCTTGTGCTTAGCTTCTGTAAAACCATCCTGTCCAAATTTCCACAATATGCAGCCAAACTGTGCGAAGTAATGACAAGTTTTGCAATGTTATCCAATGACGGTAAAGGAGCAGGCTCTCCATCTTCATCAGTCACTACCAAGGCTTGTATACTATGAATAATATCCAACCCTTGTTTCTGTTCCAAGCCCAGGAAAACAGTGGGTTGATTAAATACTCCATCGGTAGAATTCCCCACTGCAATCTGCTCCAATCTACTGACAATCTCTGCGGCTTCGATTGCAATCTCGCCGAGTTGTGGCTGAAAATCCAACAAGCAAAAGGTGTCTAAAGGGTTCTGGACAAAGTTATCGCAGTTGATTTACATTACGTGGCGATGTCTCGCTGGGTGGTTTACTGATCTCAGTCGTGGCTTGAGAGGATGGTTGTATTCTAGGGGTGGCCGGCTCCACGGCGATCTGCGGCGTGGAGTTGCTGCGTTGTGTCGGCGGAGCCGCCATCGTGGCACGAAGGCTAGCACGGAGCGACCGTTGTCAGCGGTGTTGGCGCGGGGTGTGTGCACCTTTTGAGTTGGCGATTCGTCTCAGTTTGTCGATCGCTGAAAATGGCCACATTCACTCGCACAGGGCGTCCGCAATCCCCAATGTTTGCGTTTACGGTACGCGGCGCTTGCTGCCCGGCCAGCACGCACATCACCGTATGCACCGCCTCGGCCTTCGGTGCCTACATCACTTGCTGGCGTACTTGGCTGCTTGACTCTTACCCACACAATCAACGCAGTCCACACACATTTCACGCATTCAACGTGTACGAATGTACTTTGAGTGCAGTTGGCGCAGTTCACTTAAAAACAATTTTGAGAACGAATGGAAAAGTTGGGAAAATGTCAACGAAATTATTCTATTTTAAATGTCGAGTTGGCACAGAATCCAGCAGATCGCAGGCGTGAACTCTCATCAATTAAGAAACAAGTAAAGTAAATATTATTTTAATATTCTTCTGAGCTCAATTTATTTCAATTTGTGTAAGAAGTGCCAAAAACAGTTGCATATATCTAAACAATTACTATTTGTGTTAAGAAGCAAAATAATTTCGAGGTAAGCATTTGAATGATTTCGACTCATGACTCCTGGATTACAGCATTTGTTAGAAAAATACGAAGTTCGGTTTCCTTGCACAAGAGGGCGAATCATACAGCAAATCAAATAAAATGGATAAAGAAGAACTAGGCAGGAAAAAACATAACCCGAATTCGAGTCTAATTGGAGATTTCCTAGTGGTTTTAATGAATTATATCAATTCCTAGTTGCACTGGAGCATTATGAATCCGATGATCTTATATTGGGTTACTAACTACAGATTCATGGTTGGAAGAGAGGATCTGATAGACCTATGGACCTCAGTCAAAAGGAAGATGACCGACCCGAGGGATGGCATCAATGGAAATTTATATCACCGGGATGAAGTTGTGTTATGTTCAAGATTTGTTTCAACTACTAATGTGCTCCGAAGATTGTTCGTTAATTTCTTCATTATTTAAAGCATTCCGAACTCAATTATGCCAGTATTCGGTTCCTAATTGCAAATTCATAGTAGAATGGGCGTGGTGGGGTCCGGTTGTGTTTCTGAGAGTTACTTCATCTACTAATAAATGTAAATATTATAAAGGATTGTTAGTCCAAGTTTACCAATTCTGGTGATACGTTCATATTCTGTATCTTCTGCACACGCATAGAGGCGAGGAAGGGTGGATCAAATATCTATGAATCGCCCTGGAACGTATGCCGTTTGGAAATAAAAGGACACATTTCCAGATTAATCTATCATTAAAAATTCAATGACATTCTGTTGAAATATAATATAACTTTGTATGGTTTGCTATGGAAATGAGATAAAATCTAGTAGGCCATAGAGAACTTAGGTAATTGTCAAAACGTGATAATTAGAGATAAGTTCAGTAGATATACTTCATGTGAAAAGACCTAACTCATTTGTCCCTTTATACAAATTCCTAAACATACTTCTCAACCCCAACCACCGCAAAACCAACACATTCAATTGGCACCATTTGGTGATAGGTATTTATGTGATTATAAATGATTAATTTTACGTATTCTACACACAAAATAGGATCAGATTATGTCCTCAAGAGATCAAATTACTTTGATTAAAGTCAATCGAGTTAACTGGAAATAAGACGGCATAAAAATAAACAAGCAGCAATTTTGAGTGCAAGCGCATTGCGCGTTCTTGGGAGAGATTTAATTTTTTTTCTTCAAAGCGTTTTGCTCGGCGTACCCGTGTTCGCTCTAAGATTTAAAATCAAGTTCACGTTGGTAAGCTTCTTTAATGCCGACGAAGCATTTGGATTCTTCTTTTTTTGCACTTGTGCCGGCACACACAGATTGAATTCCGCACGCTGCCTCCGAGGGCGCGCACGCTTCTCGCTACCGGTTTGCCAGTTAGATCTTAAATTTTCACACGTCTAAGTGATTTTCGGCAAATTGCTACCAGCATCGCAACACTCGGATGATTCTGTGAACTCAATTTCAATGATCTTTCTGCTTCGTCGCCGCCGGCGCATGCGATACGTCTTTAATTGCAAGGGCTGGTTCATTATTCGCTGTATGTTGAATTAATTGCTGGGAATTTCCAACATTCAACTGGAGTGAATTTGTAGACAAGGAGAAGAGGACAGAAAATGTAGAAGAACTTTTCTTCTCTTCGATTTTTTCTATGATCACTATTGATCTAAAGCATTATATTAATCGAAAATTGTAGATGCAACGATGATCCAGCCGTCTAGCCATTAATCAATCAATCAAACTAGCGCTGGAAAATCCATTAAATAAACTGCGCTGGCACACTGAATGTTGCGGCCCGCAGGCGCGCTCTAATTAAAACCTCCTCATAATTAAATTACTAGGCTTTCCGCCGCTGCGAGGATGCGGCGCCCCTGTGACGCTCGGAAGTTGGCGTTTCGCTGACGCTACAATACAATAAATAACGCTGAAGGGCTAAGTTGATCAGATCTTCACCGATCTGACCAACTCTTTCGAGCTCTTTTTTGCGTCGACTGCCAGTATATCCTCTTGAGTTAGTGCCTTGTGCTGCTAATACCCAATACGAGGGCTCTGTTTGCTGGCAGGGACGGAGTGAAAATGGGGCCTGCGCTAATCTATTACGCCGTCAACTGTGCCCGTACACGCTTCCGCCGCCGCTGTCGTCTCCGGCAACTTGTCACTGACATGTTCTTTTACCTGCCGCCGCCTCCCGTTGAGACTGTTTTGTCTTCGTCGATTTTTATTAAACTCAGCTACAGCTACTACTGCAGTATTCAAAGGTGCCCATTTCAGTTTAGGCTTTGATTTGTTGCAATTAAAGTTATTATTATTTTTTTAAATTGCAGCTTGGAAATTTATGGAATCGAACAGTGTCAGTCTAGTCTATTAGCTCATACTTTCAGCAGCCGCCTCCGTATAGAAAAAATCAGTTTGCGACGCATTAACAGGGTGTGGTACGAGGATATTTTACGCTGGGAAGGTGGCAGTGGTAACAGCAACGAATCACCTACCATCAAATTTCTCCGCATGGTGGCGACGTGGATATCCATCTCGGTAGAGCATATTGGAGTTGCGCACGTACGCACTCTGAGCAAAACCTCTTCCAATTAACTATAATAACTATTCACTAAAACGGCGACAACCTTAAATTACCGTTCGACTTGTGTGCAGTCTATGCGGTTATTAGTGCATTAGAGAGATATGAGATATTCGGGAAAATCGATTTAATTTTTACTGAGATTGATCTTTATTAGAGTGAAAATATTCTTCATTTGTACACAAATTGATTATAAAAACATCTAGTTTTCTGGCCAACTTTAAAATTACGTTTCTTGTCTTTCGAATATTAGAGCTTCCCCGCTGCTTTGTTTTATTCGGTGTTTTTTTCTGACTAAAATTAATAAATTATCTTTTTGCTACTTTACGCGCCTCGTTTAACAATAATTTACAATACCACCGTAATCCATAGCGGAAAGCAGTAGTAATAACCACCCGCAAGTACAAACAGATTTATGGATCTAATTAATTGAAGTAACATTCCTTCACACCGAATGGCACTTAATAATATCAACGAGGTGACAGTGTCTAGTCGTGAGGGTGGTTATCAAGTGAATTAATTAAGATTACTATGGGAGCGGTAGCGGAAACTCGATGAAGCGAGGGAATCGCGCTGTGTCGGCATCTTTGCAAGACACTATAACAATTGAAGCCTGCTTATCATCTTGCACCGCCTTCTCTCTTCACGTTAGTTGATTTTGCTTACATGAACAGATTAGCAAATTGAGCAAACACCAACGGTATAATTTGTAGTTCCAACTGGAGCTAAGCACTTAAATCAATTAAAGAAACTAAGTTAAATTTGGTTGAAATTTGTGGTTGCAATGACATTAATCAATTGTTTTCGAGATTATTGAGGAGTGACCATCAGGTTCATCCTCGTCGTGTTGTAAATCACCAATAACTAAAAGGCCGAATCACCAGCGAACTAGTCAATAACTCATAGTGCGATTAACACTGTCAGCGCGGGGCCAGAATCAACTACTATACCGGACATATTGAAGTATTAATTTATTGAAATATCTGCGTTTGATCTAGAAGTACATGTTAGAATAGAAGAATTAGAATATTATGGTTAGGAGCTCATGGCTATGGTCATTCGCGTGAGGTATGATGATATTCATTTGGTTTTGTTGGATTTTAATTAAATTAACCTTCAGTGCAATCACTATAAAGGTGTAAACCTGAACAGGTTCTATTTGAACTTTACCTGTTTTACCTTTTAAAGTCAACGAAGAGAAAGCTTTAATTTGTATTTTACAAGTAGAAAATGTTACAGTCTGAGAGTTAGAACTTTATCGCCAGTCTCTATTGTTCTCGAATCCCAGTCTACATACTGTACTGGTCTGGTCTTCACCATAGCATATACATCATTCTCCGTAAACTCAACACAAGTATCTGAACCTAACTAAATTATCTACTTGTGGAATCTCACACGTCTCGACGTGAAGTTACAACAATTGGGCATTGTTATCTGGTTCTCTTACATGAAAAGTTTACTGGTCATCAGGTTTTTACTGAGGTCGGTAGAGATCAAATAGTTGCAACATTAGTGGTGGCACTGGCAAAGACTACTTGCAAGCATTAGTTTGCCATCTTATTTCATCCTGTGATTGGGACGTTCCGGGAGACTAACATTGCTTTGGAAGAGTTGGTGCATTTGGTCGAGATGAAGGTGTTAAAAGGAAGATGGAAAAAATTGAAGATAAAGCGCAACGTCGCCTCGGACTCAGAAGATTGATGAGGTCACATTTTAAGCTGCGTAATGTATGCAGTGGTATCGGTAATACCTCGTCCTTCAGTCTGCTATTAACAACCATAATTCAAAAGTTCAAAAGTTCAAATTCAATGCGAGGTGCAGCATTATTTGTGTTTCGAGGATTTTAAATAAAAATTATTTCAGAAGAATGAAACTGGACAATATGCGAAAGATACCTACACGTATTCCATGAAATTGCTGTACCAGAATGTTTTGAATTGCAGCATGTTGTATTTGATGAGGAACAGAACATATAGTTATGTGGCTGTTCCAATCAAGATCAGATTTATAGTGGAATTGTAGTTTATCCAAGCCTTGACCGGGCTTGGATACCAGGCGCGTAGAAGTGACAGAGGTGGTGGCAATAGAACACAATTTTTTGTGAACTATTTGAAGGAAAATTTGAGATGATTGTAGTATTAGACAACACATCTGAATTGTAAATTGATTTTAAGACTCTTTAGTGCGTAGTGTTGATATCAATCAATACAAAATACGCTCTATTGCAGCCTGAAATTATGCAATTCCTAGTGGTGGGTGAATTGCTCGTTCTGTCTCTCATTACACCACTGGAACGTTCGACTCAGTAACGCACGTATCATAGTTTATCACCGCCGCTATCGGTTTACAATGCTCGTATACATGTCCGCCCCCATCGCCCCCATCGCCCCCACAAAGCAACTAGTGACAGCCGTCGAGCGGTGCGCGTGTGCCACATGCACAATTTCATTCGGAATTTATGCGGCAATTTGAAATTGTGCCTGGGCGAGTTTATCGAGTGCCAGCGCGCACCTGGGCCGCGCGTAGCATTATTGCCATCATTCGCAATAAAAACGGAAATAGGACAACTGTAAATCGGGCGGCGGTAACGCGCGCGTCTAACTAAAGCAAGCTTGGCGGCGGCGGGAGCAAGCAGTTACAAGCGGCAATCGTATCTACCACTGCTTGCGTGCTATCGAGCGCGCAATCAGGGTCGAATTTTACGCGATATTAATTGCGCTAGGTTTGTTTATCGCGTGAAACTTGCGATTGCAAGTTGCAAACTTGCTGGAAACTGGGCTGGGAACATTTCGGCATTGTGTTCTTGCTTGAAGATCATCGAAAAGCTCATAATTTCGCTGTTTTAGGGACCTTCTCTCTATTGACTCTCTTATCTGGGATAATATGTTATATCAGATATTAGAAGCAGGTACAGTAAGTGAAGTTAGTTTGATTGTTGAGGAGTTTAAAGTACTCGATGTGAAAACATTTTTGTGAATAAACATTTGTAGCAGTTTGCAATAATCGAAGAAAAGTCGACGGAAAATTTTACAAAAATTAAGGTACCATACATCGTTTTCCAACCTAATATTTATACAAAGCACCCGGAATATTTTCTCTACTCGGTGGTACTTGAAGATATGCACCATATTCGTCGGTTGCTCGCATAATATATGATTTACGTATGATTTACGTCCTTATCCGCGCTTATGCTATGGATATGAAATTTTGGCGCGCGGCGCAAACGAAATGGCGGATAAAAGGAAAAGCGTATTGTAAGAATATGAAAGAATGCTTCGGCGATCGCCTTTTCGCGAACGTCATCATGATATGCGACTGCCGCTTAGGCTGCCGACATTGACATTGATATTCAATTCGCTTTTACAGCTTCATGCATGTATTGCGCGTATGAGCGGGGTCGAGGCGGTGGGTAGAAGAGGCTGGCGTAGCGTCAGGAGCGACGGAAATGTGTATCTTGCAATTTTCATGCGAGATTTTATGTGTGTGGATGAAGAAGAATTTATAAATTTACAATTGTAAGTTGAGTGAATTTTAGAGCTTCTAGTAGTGGTATATTTTGAAATTTATTGAAAAGAGCAATGGTCGATGACTGAAAAACTAAAAACGGTGAAAATATTTTGACAATTTTTATTCTCTTAAATTCAACGAAACGTTGACGATATTTATTCAGGTCTATTTAGTTTTATTGAAAAGTTTTCTCTGACTTCTGGTCTTCTAGTTTATTTGTGATTTATGTATAAGTCTCAAAATGTTTTCCACATTTTTACGAGGTTTCTTTCCTCCATTGCCGCCTTCGCAATTCCAATGTTTATTGTTCGTCTTGTTGTTGCTTTCGTGTCGCTCGACGCTGTCGGTGGGCTTTAGCTAATTTTATTGTTTCCTCTTGTCTTTTGCCAAACGCATGGTCAAACGCAACTTATGACCGGACCGTTTGAAACTTTTATATCTTTTTGAATGGTTCGGGGCAACGAGCCCTGCGATGGTGTGATAGCCCCGGCGGGGGAAACACAAATGGGTATTGATTTTGCGGCATTGTATTGCGCGTCGTGCCGAATTTCTGTTGTCCACCTCTCTATCGTACGCAAATAGAGTCCGCGCGGCTGGCTGGCTAAATATTGCACGTCCATGGAGGTGTTGAACGTGTTCAGTTATTTAAAAGAGTTTTGACAACTATCGATAATAACACCCGGGCTATTGTTGCTTTTTGGTGACAGCCAAATAAGTCACATATAGTTGCAGAGTTCTCAGAAATTGATAACAGCATCTAATAACTTGAACTAGTGGATATTTATTAATAATGTGTGCGATGTTTTAATTATCAACATAATAGTTTACTAATTTAATATGTGATGCATTATTTGTTTATAATCATTTGTTTGTAAACTATCTTTCATCAACTAACAGTTGATCTAAACAATTAAACGAAATTAAAACTGCGACCATTGTTCCGCATGTTGAACATTACGCGTTCGTGTGTAATTTATATTATCACACACGGTGCAGTTAACAAATTCAAATTCAATGCAAACCAACAGCAGCAAAAAGTAATCGGCAAACAAGAATAGATGGTTCAAAAAAAGAAGCAGCAAATTAGCGCAAATGTGCAATTGAAAAACATACCTGCGGGATATTCGCACGAAATAAAATCAAAAATCATTTAGTTGCATGCATGAAAACGCTGAATAAAGGTAAGAGAATTGATGGAAATATGTATGGGAATATTGTGATTAATTTGTTAAAATGATCATTGAATTTCCATTGACTTGTTCATGGTTTTACGCGAGAGAAAGAATAATTTTAAGACATTGGAATATGCAAATATGCAACAAGAAGAAAATATGATAAGATAATTTAATCTCCGCTCAAAATCTGCTAGACTATTCTTTTCAACACATTTCTCACGCGTATATAATTCCCAAACGGTTTAATTAGCAATTAATTCAAAATAAGCGCAGCACGTGTGTCCTTCACAATGTCGGAAGCTGGAAACTTTTCCATTGTACAAACAGCTAATTAATATGCACACGCGCTTCTGTGTCTGTGTGACGACAAGGCCAAACAAACTATTTGGGTTGCGCGTTAGCATAGTCAGCCGAGGGCGCTTTGCCTTCTTTTTTCTCCCGAGCAGCCGGTGACTAAGTTGACGCGATTATGTTTATAAGAAATATTGTTCAAAAATATATGAGTTTGAATTTCGGTTAGGAGGGTCACGATTGTAAAGAGGATTGTTAACAAGTAAGTTAATGTATACAAGTTGTATTTGGATATGAATTCATCTGAATATTTATGTGAAAATGTGAATAATTTGCATCAATCTGGTTGGCTGGCTTTGTACATACGTCTTAACTAAATGATTACCATATCATTGATTAAGTTATTTGTTGCTACCTTTGTAGATTAGTTTATTGCATATTTTAAAGCACTCTACTATATGAATTGTGTGAGGCGGAAATGTGTGTGGTTTTGAGTGAGTAACATTGTTTCTGAATGACGATTTTATGATTAGGAAATAAGGTCTGGTGAATTTTGGTAGATATCAAATATGTAAAAGAGACAAATTTTTTTTCTGCTTCTTTAGTTTTTTATATTCGTACATTGTTGTATAACAACAATATTTATTATATACATACGATAGTGCTCGTCCATGACAAAGACGTTGATGAATTATGTTAAGTCGTTAAGGCCACGGCGCGCCCCGCCGCCGCCACAATGAAAGCAGTCAATCGTAATCCGAGAACGTGATTGTAATATAAATGCCGATCGATGCGCGCCTAAATTGTAAGCAATCAACAAGTAAGTACGCAACAAGTACGCGCCATCAGTGCCGCCGCCAGTGTTCATGCGGCGTTCAATCGGGCTGCCGCTGTCGGCATTTGCGTTTCAGATTCTACGATTCCGGCCTCACCTACTCACCTACACCGTGCGTGCGCGCTCATTGTGCCACGTTAGAAATAAGCGAAACTATGTACTCGTACATAGTAAATCCGCCACGATTAAAATTTGTTGCCTCAAGAAATGTTTGTCGCTTGTGACCTGCAATTAGGCTAGGCCGGGAAAGCAGTGTTTGTCACGGACACACTTCAATAGCGTTTATAAATTGTACGAGCATTGAATTTGACCTAATACCTTGAGAAATGTGAAAATTGAAGGTGATTTGTACAAGAATTGACATTTTCTTTTAATAAAAGAAAAATGTTTCAAGCAACAAGTCTTTTGAAGTTAGCCGGCAAAATGGTGTATTAGTAACAATTGATATATTATATACTTGCACTCGTGTGTATGAAGCAAGGACATGTGAAGTGGCAGTCACCACCCTACATGTAAACATGCTGTACGGTGCGGAGGTGGTGTCTACATAATTCTCATTCGTGAGTTGCTGATCGTTGGGGCTGGCAGCTGCATTGTTGCACAGTTGCGCGCTATAAACACACTTTACGTACGTTTCCATTAGCCTTTGATCTTTGATCGCTCAGTACTGAGGGATTCATCTCTCTTATGCACATAGTTTGGCAAGATAGTTAAAGACTTTAGGAGGTCACATGGTAAATTTTGAGAATATTAACTACAAAGAATATTTTGAATTCTATTATGTTGGACAAATTGGCATGTTGCAGATTTAAACATGAAGAGAGAGAAATATTCGTACAATGCGCATACTTAGGCAGCTTGCTACCGCATTAAATAGCGCGTTAACCCGTTTTTATCGCAACTCTGACTGTGAGTCTTTCTTGATATTTTATTTCTTGCAGCTTTACTACATAGAAAATTAAGTCCTTTACTTGTGAATTGTACAAAAATCTATTATGACGTAGGTCATGCGGCTATCCCGGAAGCTAAAGTTGGTTTAAGAATCCGCGTTGCTTTTCATCTTCTTCAGTGTGCTCGTGCAATTCTATTTGCTTGGCCGTAGCATTTTCCACTTTTCGGAATTAACCAAACTATGCCTGCCGCCTCTAAATTCCGCGTCTTGCGCATCACCGCGTAGGTAAATGTTAATATTATGCAAATTAGATTTGAAATAACATAAACACGCCGCATAAATTCTGTAAACTAACTAGATTAACCTTATCCCATTCTATCGCGCAATCCAGCAAGACTCTAAGGAATAGCAGCGGGTTGTCGTCTAATATCTAGTACGTACGAGCATGCATAATTAACGCACACGTTTGAAATTTACTGCATGAACGTCTTGTGAGAAATAATGAGACAATCACTGTTCTTGTTGCTGACCCAGTGGATGATAGGTTAATTTATTATTCAAATTTGGAGGTACCCGGTACTATGGTGGATAGAGAAAAGACACGAGACAAAAGAAATAAAATGTTTATGCATGAGCATTATTTGTATCTCGTGGATGCTAGCTTTTCTCGCAAACCTACAAACCGCCTCTGCCAAACAGAAAACCCTATTTAAGGATGCTTACCCTTACCCTGTGTTGGCCAAGTTGTTTCTATATTTTGACAGTGCTCTCTTTGCACTTTGCTTTACACACATGTTGAAGTTTTTACACGCAAGAAAATTGAAGAGAAAATAAACATGCTACTTTGTGTGAGCAAATTTAATTATCTATTTCTTAAAACTCACTGCTGTACAGTGTTAATTACGTTGGTCCTCACTCTTTCTCCTACTTTCTAGGACTTTCAAGCGTTTAGCTTGATTTTCTTCAAGAATTTTCTTCCTTGTTTTAATGAAATTTTCATATTGTTTTCAACGTTCTTTGATTTAGTAGCCATGACTCACAAAGTTTGAATATTAGCAATTTAGCTCTGCGTCTACATTGCAAACAAACGCATTAATACAAACGTATTAAATGAAACGCATGCGAATTTATAATCGTTTCTTTGATGCGGCGCTGCAATAAAAACACCACCACTGTCGCAATTTATACGCTTTTATGACCAATCATCGTAATAAAATTTGAATTTTGAGGGTGTAATTAATTTTCCAATCTAGTGGCAAATATTTTTATTTCAGTTTTATGGGTTTATTTTATGCAAAGGTTGTTTTTATGATCTTTATACTGAATATAAAATGTGTAAATGCTTTTTCTTAGATTATTGATTTCTTTCGGTTTTCTAAGTTTTATCGGTTTTATTTATGTTTGGACGATGCAAATAAACACGTCGTTTATGAGCGCTTTAAATGACGCGCCATTCGCAGCATTATTGCGCACAAAGTCGTCAAAGCTGTTGGCAATTAAGCAAAAAAAAATCAGTATTTATAGCCTGCGTACGCTGGTATAACGAAGCAGTGCATCATTAGATCATTCGGCTTTTATACACAATTTACGCTCGCCGTATTGTATTGTTGCTTTTTACTGCGTGCTTGGCTTCATTTGCCGTGCTTACTTATTTTGCTCGGTGACAGATCGATAGAGCAATAAGTGGTGCGTCGTGCCGTTGCCATTACCAACAGTGCTCGCATCCCAAAGTCCCGTGCATGCGAAACACAAGCATGCATGTGTAACGTCTGTCTGCCATTAAAGCCGCCGCCTCCTACAACGTACAGAGCACATTACGCGCGCACATCGCATCATATTGCGGAAACATCGCGGCGGTGCCGGGCGTTAAGTGTAACGTGATTAAGTTCGCGACGGAGGCATAGCACGAACGTTTTGGTCGTTGCGCTGCCGCCCTTTCGGCGTTAATGATCTATTCTGGTACGCGGATGTAGCGAGTGAGCATGAGACCGGCATCGACCGATGAGTCGAGTGACATTTAAGGGCGTCTTAAACTATTCATTAGACAGGCGTCGAGGGGATATATCTGGCTGTTAAGTTATTTTCGTGAGGTTGCTGAGGAACTTGTCAATCTTTGGCTTACTACTAATGTAGTAAGTTAAAGTAAGGTTTACTGATAAAAAGTAAATTTGTTTAAGGAAAGTTTATTTGCCGACAAATCGGCGAAAAAAGTTAGTTATTTTTTCTAATGCGATGCAAATATCAATGGCCTCAACGAAAAAACTTTTTCTTTACTCAGCTTTCCTTCCACTTCGCCCCTTGTTTGGTTTTTCAAAATTTTACTTATCGCTTAAGATTAATTCAACCACAAAATATTGATAAACTCATGCTTTGATTTGAAATTTCTAATGACGTCTTTCCAGTATTCATTACTAAAACAATCAATATTTTGTGAACTCTGCCGTAGCTTCATAATAGGTCTGCACTTAACAAAGTAATAAACGCGCCGAAAAATACACGCGATGTAAACGTGGACAATGTTGTCTCGCGTGTAAAGTTTTCTCGCGCATGAAAGCGTAACGAGCGAAATAAAAGCACGAGGAACGAAAGCGCAGATAAGCTCGTACTCGGAGTTCAGTTATGACTATATCAGCAAGCAACTTTTTCAGTGTGTGCATAAATAAAAATAGAAGCACGCTTGATGTGCATGGAGATGGGGGAGATGTTACGCGTCCGAACTTCATACTTTAAAGGGTTGGGAATAAAGCAAATCGCTTTGAGTGCGTGGAATGTAAAAGTCTTGCGGAATATGAAAGGCTATTATCTTTATCGTCATTTACACATTAATTTTTCTACACTGGAAACTATTTTGAAACAATTCCATAACATGAAACTTATTGAGTTCGGTGTGTTTTCATTGCGCTAGTTCATAAAGCATTTTTGTCAAGCCTGCCAAGAATAAAACAAAGATAACGTACTATTTTCTCTGTTGATATCGCTTGAATTCTTGAATTAATGCGAGTCAGACTTTTTTGTTCCCGTAGATAATTTTCTCGCACATGATTCTAATCACTCTGTTTGCAGTTTTAGTGCAATGCATCAGGCCACAATTTGAATCTAAATTTTCGCCGTTTTTGCGTTATATTAAAGTCTCTACACCATCCTCCGTAGTTGTACTCACGTCTGCTGGGCTATTCTGCAGGAACGTATGCCTAGAAGCGGCTGGCTGCGAGCGCGCCGCTGGGATATTTCAATGCATTTCGGGCCGCCCGCCCGGCTGCCATCATACGTTCAGCGCAAACTTTGCGCGTAAGAATATCGCATTCAACGTTTGTGCGCTGCCTCCGCGCGTGTGTCGTGTGAATAGGCATTGTTGGGCGCCCGGCGTAGGCGCCGCGGGCGGTGGATCATGGGCGGCAAATTGTTTGAATGCGAGGCGCACGGAACACACGCTGGAAGAGTCATTGAGAGGCAGCGAAATTGCTGACAAATAAACGTGTGCGCGCGGAAAATTTTCTACACGATAAAACGGAAGGAGGGTACTACAAGTCGGTGGAGTACTTTTTAAAATAGTTTTTTTTTTTTACTGCAAGTATTAAATTGAGGATACTGAAGAGATTAAAATTTGTTACTTTTTTATGAAGAGGCATCGCCTGTACATGATATTTATAAAGAGTAACTGTGTTTTGAACCTACGTGCGCGATTTGATTCCGTCGACGCGCCTAACATTTTAATGAGTAAATCTTTCCAACACAGTGTATCGGTGCAAATTAGTGTTATGACATACTTGCTGAATAGGTTTTCTGCCGCCAGCGGAGAGAAAATAATCAGTTGGTTATTAATTACAAGTGTCTGTAATCTAACGCTTAGTTAATAATGAAATAACATGCGTTGCTGCCTCCACGCGTGTATTTATTACGAAAGTTGGGATAATTGCGAGCGATTTATTCAAATTGTTGGCTATTAGCAAACATGGTTTATTGTTCATTTAGTGCTTGTTACAATTAGAAATTTAATTTTCTATAGTTCCGAGTAAACTGAATCTAATAGAATAATTTATTTGTGGAAAAAGAATGTGCGTTTATAGTAGTTGGTAGAGTGGAGATAACGTTGTCGCCGCTAGCGAGCGAGGGTAGCGCCGTTCACAAAGCTAAACGATTCGGGCGTGTGGAGTGCTGCGTTCTTACCTCTTTTTGGCTCCATTTTTATAGTTCTTAAACACGATTTTTATGATAATACGATATATAAATTTCGAATGTAATTGGTACTAAAGTTTTTTCCGACAGTAGACGAGTATATCCTTGTTGGTTGTTGGCTGTTGGTTCTGAAGATCTCTTCTAGATTGAAGCAAAAAAAAAAAAAAACTGCCTTTATTTAGCGGTTTTATCACGCTACCTGTTGGTTCCGTACGTTTCTGCCCATCGGGGCAGCTGAGGTGCGCCGGCGGCTCCAAGCCGGTTAAAGGCCACCGCGGCCGGGGTGCCGGGGCCCAAGCCACTTCTCGCTCGCGCGCTCGCTGCTCTGATGTGCAGACACGAAGAGAAGCTTCGTTATTGATCCAAGGCACAACGGGAATGATGTAATGTCTGATAAAGCCCACCCAGGAGTAGTCCACTCCTGCCGAAGACGCATGCATGTATCGCGTGTCTCGATGCAACAGCAGAGGCGGCTACGTGATTGTACTCGTACTTTCGTATTGAGACTAAATTTATTTATCATGATTCCATGAATTTGCATGCATACAATATAAATAACAGACTTAAAGCATTTATGGACTATCTGATTTTTCCTATCCAGTGCAATTTCATAGCAATAGTATATCAAACCCATTTCAAAACATTCTGTCACATGTCTGAACCAGTTGGTCGAAGCTGTCATCACGAAGGCATAGCTAGGAATTGTAGTTGTTGCCGCCGCCGTGCAACGGCGCAACAGATATGATTTATTCGTTTCGCTTGTTTGCTTGCGGGCGGTGCGCGCCCTCCGGGATAGCAAATGAATGTAACGATTGCAAAGTGCCTTGACAAATTTAATAAAAGTGTCATGCGTTTGCAAACTCAAGCCGTAACTCGACCTTATTCCGATTTTGAGGTACTAAATGCTTGGAATGTTCCCAAATTAATTAAAATTATATTTAACGCGCTTAGTGGCAAACTTTTTGAAACCCGGCTGGAAATAAATCGTGTGGGTGATGATTCTGCATTAAAAAGCTGAGAAACAACTCTGATATTTCAGAAAGGAAGCTTTACGTGGAATTTGAAAATTAAAAAACTGTTGTGTTTTATTTCTTTGTCTACTATATCGATTTGTTGATACAATGCAAGAATAAAAAAACAAAAAAACCTTTTTTTTGAAATCATAGCAATAAAAATTATTGATCTCAAACGTCATTTCTGCTTTGTGATTGACTAGAAGCAATTTTATTTTCAGCACCTTCAGGCAAATAAATATTATAAAATGGACAGTGGAAAGAAATGTGCTGATATTGAGTCTAAATTCTGTGAGACAACTATTGAGAAGTATATCTTATTTTTACTATTTCTGCATTAATTAGTATGTACATCTCTAATGTCAGATCATGTTTAGAGTTAACGAACTTGGTTATATGGGTGAGAAGATATCACACATCGAGAAATCCCAAGAAGAGACAGTAACTAATGATGAGAAAATAACTCCCAGAGTTCGCGAAATAGCTAGAAGGTTGAATTCTCGCCCGCAGTCCACCATTCGGAAGGGCAAAATGCCAAGGGTGTCACTTTTGGACTCAGTCTTTGATGCTGACTTCAAATCTGCTTGCGGTACAAAGTCCAATCAGAATCAAGAGCAATAATTTTTCGATTATTATTTCTGTCATTCGTCAATATAAATTATTAAGTGTGAATTATAGTATGTGAACATCTTCATTTAATTATTTTGTGCGTATTTGGCGATGATGCTCAGGGCAAGCTGACATTGCGAAATCGAATCAAACGGCAAACGGCAGTCAATCTATAGACGCCTTAACGTGCGCATCTCGCACTTTGCTTCACCGATAGGAAGACACCTGTCGATATCTCAGCTAGATCTTCGCGCACGCAAACTTGTGAAGCGCTCCTAACCCAATTCGCCCCTTCAAACTGATACGACTGGAATATTTCCGCTTAATCACACGAGGTGATTTTATTTGAATTGGAAGCAAATCAAAAGAATTGAAAATGGCAATTATTTTTTAAAAGTATTTTTCTTCTGCACTTTGCTTTAAATTTAGGCGGTTTTTATTCGTCGAATAAAGTTAAAGTAAAATTTTTAATCGCACAACAAAAAATTAAGTGTTAAATCACTAAGGTAACAACTACGAATGCCAACAACGTGAATGAGAGGTAGAAACTCTCGTAAAAGCCTGCAAAACGAAATTTGTCGTGGCATCATTACTTTTACAGTTATCTTGATATCTCTCCAACCAAGGAAAAGAACGATAGAAAAAGCATGTTTCTAGTATGTCTAGTCTCGCATTGTAATGTTCTAGTGGTGCCTACTCTTTACACTTTTCACGCCCTCAACATAGCGAAGGTTGCAGGAAACAGTCGGAATGAACGGATCGGGTTGCACGCAAAGCAGATAAAGTCGTTTAATATTTAAAATATCAGCTGCAAAAAATCCTGTATAAGTTTTATGCGGCGATAGTTTGAAGTATACCGGGTGCCGCCTACCGCCTGCCGCCTGTCGCCGCCGGCTAACCCACTGTAAAAACGTCTTTTTGTTGAGAGCTTGGATGGATGTGATGTTACTGCCGAATACAAGAGCTATTTAAGTCGTTTGCTTTTATTGCGCAGTTCAATTCAACATTCAACATTTATAGCTGCACTGCTGGATCTGATTTCACATAAACGCGTTTGTGCTGGTAGTGTTGGTTGAATTGCCAAAAGCCTTCAGAAGGCTGAATATTTTTGTCAAAATTTTGCTTCTTTGAGAACATGTGATTTTTGAACCTACTCCCTGCTATTTATTATATTGTTATTTGTCAGTTAACAGTATCTTGCATGGATGCCATTTTTAAAAATATTTTAGATCTGTAGGGCCAATCACACTCGCAGTAAAGTCAACCTCACTTAGTCAACCGTAGTATAATTAACGTCTTCCAAACTAAAAAAAATTGTTTAGTATGTTAATAAAACTGCACTCTAACACTTACTAATATTTACATGTTAAAACGTTTTCGGCATGTTGCCTTCTTCAGTATGATAATATTTTGTGACTATTTCCGATTTATGTATATTCTAGATTAGTTCTATTGAGTGGAGTGAAGATTATGAGATTAGTCTTAAAGGTTCAAAGATTGTTTGGAAGTGTGACTGGGTGTGCTCATTAAGGAGTTTTGGGTTATTCAGTTTATTGGGTTTATTTGGGTTATTAGTTTTCTTTTATGTCTAAATGCCTATTGTCTGTTTTTTAATATTGTTAGTGTTGTATCTATGTTGTTATCTGCGTGTGAATGTTTAATTAAGTGATTAGCAAATGGAGAATAATGAGTTTGAGGGGTCTTTGAGCGCTCGTATGTGTTCTTTGTACCTAATTTGAAAATTTCTATTGGTTTTTCCTGTATAAATAGATGAACAAGAGTTGCAAGTTAGTTTGTAGATACCGCTAGATTTGTGGATGTTAAGAGAGTTTAATGGATTATTGAGTTTCTGAAATGTCTTGTTGTTTGTCCTGTATGCAATTTTGCAGTTTAATAATCTAAATATTTTTGTAATTTTATATATGTTGTCGTCAGTGTAGGTAAATGTAAGGTATTTTGCGTCTTGGGAGTGTTGCGAGTAATTTCGGGTTTTGATTCTGTGTTTTGTTGTGTTATATATTTTGACTATTTCGTGTGTTAAGAAGGCGATGGAATGTAAATCAAAAGTAAGCCATTTTATGTTGTTTTGGGTGGTTAGAGCTATTGTTACGTTTTTATCTCTTGGTTTTCTGTATATATTGATATTAATATTATTGTTGTGGATTTCTATTGTAAGGTCTAGATAACCTCAAACAAAAAGGATCAGACAACACTCGCACTCGCACTCTACTGTGTGCACCAGCTGATGAGTTATTCTAATTTAATTCTAATATAGTGTTCATGGATTTGTGTGTGTTTTTATCTTGTTATTTATTTCATATTTTATTTTTGAATCATGCCTTGAGATAAATGTTGTGCCTCTTGAAAAAATCACACATGTTAATTCTCTCTCTGTCACTCTGATTCTTTGCATTGTACTTCAGGGTCTGTAAAGTAACAATTTATACTTCGTGTATTGTTGAGTGTGGTTACGAAGTGTTTTGAAGTATGTTGCCTTCTTCAGTAAGGCAACATGCCGAAAACGTTCTACCAAGTGAATAAAAGTAAGTGGTATAGTGAAATTTTATCAACATAATTTATACTTCTGAAACCTCAATAAAAAAAATTAAAATCACCAGGTCTGAAATAAGGCCTAGGACTTGGAGACTCTTGGAAAGTTTCGGCGTAGATTTTGATCGTGCTCAGAGAAGCAGATGAATCTCTTTGTTACCTAGCGACAAAAAGATACACGCCAAACGTTTGAACAACACCGGCAAACGAGGCTCTATGTTTTATTAGTTTTTGCCATAGTTTGCCGCATTTTTCATCACACAATAACGCTGCAAGCTGGCGCGAGCAACCTGATGTTTCCAACCAATAGATCTTGCCGTCCGTTCTATGGTATTTATTGTTTACTTGTGTTCGCTGAGCGGAAAACACACGATAAGGAGTTGCGCACCATTCTTACAACTTTGTGCAAGTTGAAGCTGCCGGCCGGAGGTACGTGGCGTACATGAAGCAGGAACACAAAGCGGCGGCGGCGACGTGAGAACTGTAGAAAAGAGAGTTGTTGGTGTGTAATTCGACGACTTCAACTGCAAGAAGTATTTTTGTCGTCTTTTGGCAGTGCGAACGGTAAATCTTTTTCATTTCGTTGCGTGTGGCTGAGTTCTGCACGTTTTGGCTGGGGGTGGCAAGAACGCCTGTTTGTTATGGGTTCGTACGTGTGCTTTCGTTTTGTTCGTGGGTAGTTGGCCGTAAAAGATGCTAAGTTACGGTTAAGTTAAAAAGACATTGAGAGGTTGTCTTCAAAGATAACGAGCTAGTAAGGATAGAGAAGTAGAAGAATAGAAGGTGGTTGGTAATTTAAAGTTCACGGAAAATTATTGTTTGTTTGTTTTATTTTTGAAGATATTAATAAATTTTGATGCAATTTATTTTAATCTAAAATCATTCAATGCTAATCGATTCCTAATTGAAGATTTACTCCCACGTTGCTCCTGTTTCTTCATGCCTCCTCTCCTGATATATGCCAAGTTTCATTTTAACTAACTTGACATAATTTGCCAAGTTGTCGAGAAGAAAGTAAGACTAAGTCATGGTAAAAATCGCACTGATTTGTCGTTGGAACTTTAACTCAGATAAATTGCGCCCAGTCGGAAATTGCGCGCAACTTTAAATTGCGTCCTCAAAAATTTCACCGAAAAAATTTGCGATGCAAAAAATGTCGACGAATCTTTGCTCTTATAAATTTCATCTATTCTTCTGGCAGCGACATGCGTCTCAGAACGTGCGCGCATTCCCTGCCTTCAAGGCAATGGTGGAGGCAGTGCCGATGCCGAAAAGCAGTTACGTATACGTAGATTAGTGTGAACGCGGTGAAAAAAATAAGTTCGCAAGGTTTGGGTGTCCTTGGGCGGCGGCGGCTGTGGTAGAGCAATCTCTAGGCGCAATAGAAGAAGGTGATGTTTCTACTGTCCGGAATATTTCGGCGGCAATCTGTCATTTCGCATTCCTCGTGCGCGAATTCCACCGACACATTTGCGCTGTGAGAATCTTTATCGCATCACGTTCGGGAAATTCTTCAGCAAAAAATGCGGCGCATATTTTCTGCGACGTTTAATGAACATCAAGCTAACAATTCCATGATCATGTGATCATGGCAGGAAGTGTCATAGACGTGAAATTGCCGGAAAAATGACAACATTGACGAATAAACAAATTACAAGAAACCGTCTTATTTAAAGTAATAATATAAACTTAGGGATGCGCACGTTGAGTCTCTGGAAGTTAGGCGTCAACTCAACGGATAGTGATTATGCATTCGCTTATAACCGCGTAGACGGAGTAGTCAATATATATACCCAATAATTATTTTTATGACGTTCTTACTTCAGAATAATTAACGAGAACATAAGTCTATTTGACATGTGTTTGCGTTTTCTAGTAAACAACAAACATTGAAATAATAATAATAATATATTTTGTACATATAGAATCGCGCAATACAATCATACATATACAAAACCATCGACCAACGGTCTTTCAGCCACCAACATTGATGAACTATAACTTATTTTTATGGTGATAGTTTTATCTGTGTTTTCTGCTGTTCTCGCAGAAAGGCAATGTGGTTCGTTTATTTGTGCGTCACTTGTAATGATAAGATAACGGCGCTGTGTATTAAACATTCGTGAATTTATTAGTTGGCGACACTGAGCGCAATCTTCCGTTCTCATTGCAACTCGCGCGATTCGAGAAAATGAGAAAATACGAATAGAATACAACTTCTGCGTCCGGCATCTTGTCACCGACACATTCTATTACAATGGGCTAAACAAACTTATAATACCAACAATTACTTCCAATTGGCTGACTTTATATATAATTTGAAACCGAAAGAATGAAAAGTAAGTTGATGGTAGTTTCAGATAAATATGTTTGGAAATATTTTATTTACGGAATTTTCTTTAATCAAAATTTTAATTTTACGACTACTTTAGAATATGCTTGATAAACCCGTCATTACCAAGATGAATGATGGATAATGAATAAATCTAATCTAACCCGGAAAGAATGTCCTCAGCTTTGTAGGACCCTTGAATCATTTTTTTACCCACCTGGTACTGACAAGTAATGGTAGTTTGCTGCTTTATAGAGCGTACAATTGATTTCTCGCATCTCTTTGTATTGAGAGTGTCTTTTTGGTAATCGCGCTGTTAATTTTCTTTCGCGTAATATTGTTCACTTTTTCGCCACTTTTTGCTCGGTCTATTTTTTGGCGCGCGTGGAATGGCGCAGCTAGTAGTACGCGACCAGCGCAGCGGCGGCGGTGGCGGCGGCGGTGGCGGCGGCGCCTCGCACACATGACGCGCGCTTCTCCGGCATGATAACCGCCCGCCATGCAAAACCACTCTGAGTGCGACGAAGACGGATGCGGGTCGACCCCAGATCGCGCTTCGACGTTTTCAGTTGATCCGAGGCCGTGACGGCGTGCGTGTTACTCTTGGCACAACGGTGGTGGTGAAAATAGCGCGGGCAGCAAAGAATAACTTGTCGGGTAAATTTAATCGGAAAATTTAAATTAGGTTTTTCTTTACAAAACGTGGTGAAGAAATTGGTGTATTGTAAGCTGCTAAAAATAAATTTATTTATTTATTTTTGTAATTAAACTAATTTCTCAAGCATAAAATAAGTGAGTTGTGTTGTGATTTTTGCAATCAAAGGGAAATAGCAAAAACGCGCTTTTAACAACATTTTTCCAAGACCCTGTGTAAGTATTAATCTCTTGTTTGATTGTCAATGAAGTGGTGCAGTTGTCATTTTGATTGGAAGGCTTGTTTGGCGGCGAATCAATTCTGATGTTGCTCTTTTATTAGCAGCATTCGCTCCACTGATCATCGCTGCCACCGGGAAGCAATGCGCCAACTAGTTAACTTCCGCGTTTTTTTCACAACACGGCTGTTTCCTCAGACAAAAACATTAACTACAAATTTACTTCACCACTTTCAAATAAAACTGTTACTCAGATAAATTAATTATGAAAATTGGAAATAACCACTTTATTATTGGTTACTATATTTTCTTGGTGAGTTTTTCCGTGTCCATTGAACAATTATTACATAAAAATAACAATGAGGTTAATGTTCAGTAGTTGTGAATAGTTTCAAAGTATGTTTGGTTGGCTCTTAATCAATATTTAACTATTAGTAAGTTTTCTCGGTGGGTAATAATTCAATCAATAATTATTGACACTCAGTTTAATAATGCATGAAGAATGCTTCAAATAAATGGAATTAGATAGACGATAGGCTGAATAATTGTTACGCAAAAATAGATAGTTTAAAGATAATTAATATGTTAATTCGTCAAATAACGCAACTTTCAGCTTGATAAACAAACATATGTTAAAAATGGTAATCAAAACAATGAAACTATTTTAAGCCATTAATAAAATCTATTTCTTTTCCGATGTTATAAATATTGCCAGTGAATTTTCATTTATTATTATTTTTCAAATTCTTGTAAACAATAATATGTTGAGTTGACCACAATATTGCAAACATTTCCTTCAAGACAGCGAAAACAATCGCTTCCTAAAGAAGAAGACGACGTTCAGTCTAGTCTTTGCTAATTTTGCAAAACTCGAGTTGCTCTCTAGGTAGTCTAGTAACTCCATCCACATCATTCACGTTGTCAACATATTTTTTCTAGTTTTGTTTATTTTTTAACGAGATAAAAGAACCTCAACAGGGACCAATGTTTTAATATTTACCACTATCTGTTCCTCTGGTAGTAGTTTCAATAGAATATATGTAAATAAGATAAGCCACAAAACAATTCAATTACTCTATAATCCGGTTGATGAAAATACACGAACTGAGAATGTGCAAGGATTGTAATTATGCGTCCCTCTCGTGGGATTTCCTCTGACCTGGGGCGTAATTAATACAATAACAAATGCATGCGATCTTCATGCTTGACCGATTACTTCAATTATCTTTTACTTGTAGAAAAATCTACTTGTTATGATAAAATATTTGCGTGAATAATTTTTGGTTGCTGGCATGTGATTGGATTCTATTCGAAGGGGATGTAATCAAATTTTGCTTTGGTTAATATCGTACATTATAGAATTTGATTCTATATAAAAAAGGAAGTATTTAAAGAATAGAAATAACTATTTTTCAGCTTGGTTTGTAGTTTAACATATTGGATATTTAGAAATGCTAAATTACCAACTTTAAAAATACAATATTAATTAAAATTAACGTGCTTACTTTCTGTTGTTTATGTTAGTCTGTTGGGTAATAAACTATTGTCTTGATATTATTAGCTTGGATTCATCGAAAAGTTTAATTCCGTTTATGGTTGTGTTGGCAGTGGTAACCCTAATAATTTGGAAACATACTGTGTAATGTAGAATAAAATTATTAGGATTTGTTTTTATGTCAGTTGGTAACATTTCATAAATATAATTGTTAATTAAATAAATTTACAGCTACACAAACTGCAAAATCCTAGAATAGAATATTTAATTTATAGCAATGCAAATGCATTGTGTTTGTATATGGCTATTTAAAGTTGTATTAAAATTTGAATACTGTTTAAATTGGTTTTAATACTTATATTTCAAATATCAAATATAAATGTTAATAAATGAAGGTATTTATATTAAAATAAAATTAGGATTCTTTAAACATAAATGCGTTTTAGGATATAAATCAATTTAAATTGATTTGATAAGTGAAATCGTCGATAAATTGTCGAGCACCAATCGTTAAAATCTTAGAAATGGCTAGAAATCAAACAAAATATTTATAATATATATATATATATATTTTATTATATTTTAATTTTGAAATATCTTTTCCAGAAAATTTCTTCCAAATCGTAAAGGTAATCGTAAAAACGTAAATCATCATTGAGACATCTACAATTTTTTATCAACTTTTTCTCTAAAGTCTAAAAGTATTCCGCGCATGATTTGCAGACAAGATCTGTTTAGGAACCACAATCGCATAAATGTTAATAAATTAATCGATGCCTCAAGAGAAACCACCCTACAAGACGCGCACTCGTACATAACGAAAGTCTCTCCTAGTGAGTGACAGCTTCATGCAATGCTAGCCGACATTTTTTATTGTTATATTTTCGACCAGTTCGCTTGCTTGTCGATTAAGCGTACGCAAAGTTGATTAACTCAATGCCTTCCTGAATTTTAACCTACTGTGACTAATTAGAATTTGCTTCCGCGCGCCGTATTGACACAGAAGAAGATTAGGATTAACGCTCGCTTGCACTAACCACACAATGCAGCCCTCCGACTGTAGGGCATGAAATTTCATTAATTTCGTAGATGTCGTCATGAAATATAAGCATTAGGTGTGCGAGAAAAATGCGGTAGAGAGGAATAGTCGGATTAACCGAAGATAATGTGGAATGGTTTGCAGTAGTATTGGTCCATTAAAATTTGAGTGGTTGGTTAGAATGCTAAAAATACCATGCGCGTAAATAAATAATGCACGTATAGTGATGCCGATAGGGGGAGTGGGTGGAGGAGAAAAGGAAAAGTGATTTTTGTCGTTTTCAATTTTTATAGATATATCTGGGCAGAAAAATATTAAAACTGCTTAAAGGTTTTAAAGAGTTAAAGAATTCCATTAAAAATTACATATATCTATGTAATAGAAAATTTACGTAGAATCAATGGACCATTCTTTAGATAACAGTAAATTGTTATAAACTTTTGTTAATATATTTATTGCGTTTTCCTATTAAGGTTAATTCTTAACTCTTTGTGGTGAGTTGTCAACAATCCACCTGTTAGGTGAATGGATAGGCTACGGAAGTCAAGCTAATCGATGCGACGCGTAGTTAATTAAAATTGAGCAACCGCATGCAGGATGTACCCGTTTCAGTTTTCAACTATCGCTTCCGGATTGCACTATCGATACAATGCAGCCGGGTGAAATTCGA
Source organism: Diploeciton nevermanni (assembly GCA_027575565.1). Lineage (NCBI taxonomy): Eukaryota > Metazoa > Arthropoda > Insecta > Coleoptera > Staphylinidae > Diploeciton > Diploeciton nevermanni. Next base: position 84,411 of record JAODIE010019836.1, read on the forward strand.
CCAGATTTACAATTTATTGATCAAATTTGGGTAATGCTAAGAAGGTTTATACGTTAAACGTGTGGAAAATTGGACTTGCGACAATAGAGTTTAACAGTTGTCATAGGATTTGCAGAAGAATATTAGTAGTAAAAGTTGTGCATTCAATATAGTAAGTATAGTGTTGTGATTTTGATAGAGTTACTTTTATTATTAGCAACGCGTATAAGAATGTTTTAGTAGGCATTGACTTGGGACACATCGGGGTAGGCCAAGACAGAGATCACCTGTCACCGATGTCTCTCCATTATCAAACACAGTTACAAAAAGCTATCAAAGTACTCACCATTAGCATTGAGTGAAATAAATTTTTGAAATCGTAGCAGAAGAGTATTATTAGTGTCATAGCATGTAACGGTGTTCGTGTGGACCACAAGGGCCTGCGTGTGCTTCCTTATAGGGAAGAAGAGGGGGCGACCGTAGATATCAAGTTTTTAAGTTAATGTTGCAACATATAGGAAAGGTTCAAGTAGCTTGAAACCTAGTCTCTTAAGAGACTAGGTTTTTAATTGAAATGAAGAGAATTATATATTTTTACACAATTTTAATTTGATTTTTTTAACAACAACTACATACAAAGAAAATTTTGGTTGGTTTTCAAGAATTATTACGCCGAGCCGACTGCAAACAACTAGATTACTATCTGCTATCATAAATATTTATATGACATGTCCTATTCCAACCGCACCTGACACAGATAGTCGCAACAAAGCTTGCTCCCTGGACAAAATGCGTCTGTTACCACAATAACAAATAAAAAATTGTTTCCACGTTACAAATGCTATTTCTAAAAATATTGGATTTTTTAACCCCATTGTCAGCGTCGTTTCAAAAGATTTTTAAGGTAGATGTAGGATTACCAAATGAGGTATTGTGTTTTTTCTTTGTCCTTTCGTTTTTATTGTTTTGCCATGTTTCCAAATAAAGAAAGCGGGTTTTCTCAACCTCTGGAAATTTTTATTACACGTCGCGCATAATTTATCATTGTGAATAAAGCTGTTGTTTTCTGCGCTGAGCTTTTCTCCGTGCATGTAATTCAGGCAAATAAAATAAGCTTCTTTATTTGTGTGGTGTAAACATCTTCTTAAGCCGAGAGAATTTTCAGGTGGACGCTGCGCAACCGGCGACGTCCTGACGCCAAGTACGGCGAGATAAATAAAATGTATATTCTCCACCGAGGATTTCTCTACCCGCTGCTGCTCCTGCTTCTTGGTAAGCAAACAGAGTTTATTTGCATGTGGAGTCGTTTTGGAGACACTATTAGCCCTTGCCTGTACCTTAGTCTTATAGGAGAGGGATAATATTTTAGTTGGTACAATTTGAAGCGGGATTTATTAGAAAAAATAAAAGTCGACAGAAAGGTGATACTCATGGTAAAGAGAAATTTATATTTGTAGTGTAAAATTATGTTTGGAAAGAATTTCTGGAGTTCCTAAAAACATTACAAGATTTTAATTTAATTTGGATAAAGCTTTTCAAGAGGAGGTTTTTGGATGATTGTAAGTATTCTATATTGCATTAAATTGAGTACAGGGAAGTTTTATTAAGTATGACAACAAATATTTTATTTTGCTTAGGTTTGTTTATTATAGGTATTTAGTTTTTGGTTAGAAGATTCTATTCCTAATGTTAATAATAAATAACATTCGAAATATATTCAAAATTTTATTATATCCTTTCCAGTAATTCCTAGTGCTTTCTACTAATTAATCTAATACCAAACTTTTTATCGCGCATATTTGCTAAATATGCTGCTAAACATTTAAGATTATTATGTGAATAAAACTTGACTATAAGCAATTTATAAAATAAAAATTTTAATAACCTTAAACCTTCAACCAGCCATCTTCAATGCATTATACAACCTCCATTAAAATATTATCTCTATTTGTTTAGTGATAAACACAGACGCACCGAGTTATAAAATAACACGACACATGTAAACAACGTTAAAAACACCTATAAATTTTTAAACAAATTATTGATCTCTTTTGATATCATTATAAGAAACCATGCAAATTTCTTCCTCAAAACTAGACAGCACAACACGCAAACACAACTTTATCGATATCAATTTGTGTGCAATAAACACAATTTTCCACCAAAATGATTACATATTTACCAACAAACTAGTAACAATAAATAATGGACTAATGACAAGCTCTTCTTTTGCCTTATTCTATCTGAAGTATTCCTACAACACAATTTAAGATTAAAACGTACATGAGATACGTAGACATCTATTGCATCCTGAAAGATAATCTCCAACTCAACAATAACAACATCCTAAACATAATCAATACCCCATCACTAACACAATATATTACCTAGACCTCGCAATAAAAATCCATCCAATAACAGTACTAACATGGACATATACAGAAAATCAACAGACAAATAGATAATAATTCACAATAGTTGCAACCGTAAGTCTCATCAACATATCACTAACAATAAAACAACATAATTTTGAACTCAATAAAATTATACAAATTGCAATAGAAAATAAATATAACACAAAAGGCCTCCCAGAAAACCAAACACCTAATATTTACTTACACCGGCCATAATATTCATAAATAACAAAAATATTCTAAAAATTAAATTAGAAAATTGCATACAGATTCAATAACAAGATATTCCCAAAAAAAAATAATCACGCAATAAATCATTCAAACATCCACAAAGCCAGCGGCATATACAAACTAAGCTGTAATTCCTGTCTATCCATTTATATAGATAAAACCAACCGAAATTTTTAAATTAGAAACAAAGAACACATGCGCGCCCTGCACATTTTATTTGTATTTTCTGCCAACGACCAAATATAACACTTACATGCAGGTAACAATGTGAATACAACACAAACAGTTTTTAAATCAGACAATAAGCATTTAAACATCAAAGAAAACATTCAAATTTATAAACATAAACTGAATAACCCAAAACTCTTTAACGAGTACATTCCGTCTCACTTCAACAAATCATACTGAAGAAGACAACAAGTCAAAAACGCTTTACAAATAAATTGTTAGCAAATTTTATAGTTTTATTTTATATAATGAGTACTCAACGACAAACAACTTTATTTAAGATAATATAAGATCTAACACACTTACTTTGCGCACGAGCTAAATTTGTGGCCGATGAAACTAGAGGTATTTTTTCAATATTTACATGCATTTACGTACGAGTAGCTGAAAGATAGAAATAGAACGAAACTCTTGCAAAAAATACATGACTTCTAGATTATTGCCTTGAAGATAACATCTTCTAAAAAAATTGTTGTTATTGTTATTAATTATTTTTGGCATTTATCAAAAAGTTTTATTACACAACATTAACCGGGTAAATTCCGATTGAAGACTTTTAGGGTTTCCGATCTAATATGACCAGAAAAGCTGACTGAATGGTTAACACCTGGACCGATTCGAATAAATTTGGTCGAAATATTACTAGGGTATGAATGACGCATTTGCAGGCAGTTAGGAAGGTGACGGCAATAATTAGTCAGACAATTATTGCTTGTTTCCTCCACTGCTTGTTTTTTTTTTTTTTAGTTTTTTTTTTTGTTTTGTTTGAAGTTTGTTTCCGTTGACGCCGGAAATACCAAACCTTCCGTGAGACAGCAAAGTGTCGATGTGTCGCGGCGGTTTTCTCTTTATTGGAAAATACGTATGGACATCAGTAGAACACAAAAAAAAACTAGAGAAGATCAACACGGTATCGAACGCGTTCAGGCATCGAATTCTATCAGCTCGCGGAATAGTTACCAGTCGTGTTGCCACCCCGAATAGGCCCAAAGCATACAGTCGGTAACAAACGCAACATGCAACAATAGACCAACAAATTGTGTTGAACTTCGTACTTTTTGCACTTCCGATGCTGGCCAATAGTAAAGCGCTTATTGGAATGTGTGTCCAATTCAATTGGAAACAAGAAAACTTTTTCGTAGCCAGAAGAACGGACTGAAAATAGCACTGGAAACAGTCCAATGTGTATGTCGACAATGTCGACTCAACTTCACTCAACAATGACACGTTCAACGATTATTTAGACCCGTTCCCGGAGTGTTATTGGAGAAAACACGAGAGGCGAGCGACACGAAAGCGACAACAAATGTGTTACCATTTTATTATAGGAATAAAACAAGAAATAGAAACAGTCGGACCTAAAATGGCTTTTCTTAGCGGCAAATATAAAGAAGGTAATTTATTTCTATCATTTGCTTGGAAATGTTAAAATGTTATTCCGGAGATGGCGAAACTTGGATCATTGTTTCTTTGAACGTCTCTTTCTGCCCTGTGTATAGCCAAGCAGGACAACTCATATTAGCCGGAGATTAATTGTCAACATGATACATTGATTCGTGTATTAACCGACGCGCTTGTTGTCAATATATTTAGGTCATTAGCAGACGTCATGCTAATCTTATTCAGATAGCTGCAAATCGCGGCTGAATGCGTTTAAATCGTGTTTGTGAATCGCTACGGTCATGTGTGTGGCCATTAATTACTATTTAGGATCAGACGAGAGGAGTGGGTGGTTTAAACAACTAATGTCATTATTAAACAATGGGAATGATTAAATTAGCTTTCAAGGAAGAAAACTCTACTACTTAAGCCGAAAAATCTGCTTAGTCACCGATTAATCAATAACACTTTTAATAGCGTTGTTACCGCGCTCCGTAGCACGGTCGGTAAGTCGGTAAGCCGTCTGACTGTAGCGGTGATAGCCAGTTGCATATTCTGAGGACACGGCTTCTAATTCTACTGTAGGTACATTCAATATGATATGTATTTACACCGAATTTAGTCCCGATAACTGCTAATAACTATGGTAATTAATGCAGTATGATGGAATGGAGTGTCAAGTACGGTGTCGGTAATTGGCGTGGTTACAGTACGCTCTAAAATAGGAATAAAAAAAAATAGCGTTGATAATGATCCATTCAGATAACTAGATTGCGATTTCAGCTTCTAATCACTGGAGATATTATTTACACTTTGCTTTTATTAAGGAATATTTTATTTTTACGACAAAACCAGAATCAATCAATTGCTTCTCCAAGTTTCCGTCTAATTCGCCAATAAGTTCAATGAGCAGAAGCAATTGAAGCAACTGAATCAGTTGCACCAATTGAAACAATTCGACATGCGGGCTGATTCCTCTCATTCAATCTCGGACTGATCGAACTCATTTGGCATTCCAACATTTGCTTCTAGATGTTTTTTTTCCTCTGCTTTGTATTTCGACGGCTTTCATCTTCGTACGGGTTTTCATCTTGTTACATTTTATTCCGCCGCGTGGCTTTCGTTTTCAGTTTTTATTCCGGTAATTCAGTCGGAGGTTCTGGGGTCTTTTATGACATTCATGGTATCTTACAGGCATGCACACATCCAAATATGAACAAAAAAATTGGCGTAAATATTTTGAGATGATAAAAGATGTTGAAATTAAGAAAAGCGGAATGTCAATTAACATTAGTTGTTTTAAACTAGTTTTAATGTTTTAATTCTAATGAATAAATTTGGAAAACAAGAGGATTTTATATCTTATTTAATATATGAATTAAGAGTTTATCTAACAAAGCTTTATGCAGCTCCAATTTGAACAAACTGTTTACAAACTTTGTGCTCATTCTGACAATGATATAAAGTGTAATTTAAGATGTTATACAATCGGTATACTCGCAAATGTGTAATCGCATTGTACTTAGAAGCCATCCTAATGTTGGGCAACGATACAAACTCAAATGGCGCACATATACTTAAGTGCATTCAATTTTCGTCCGTTCGTAGCACGATGATGTATTCCACATTGCGCGCGAATTACGAGCGCGACTAATTCGTTTATATGCGCGCGGGAAATTCGATAGACGTAATCATGGTCCCCTTTGTTCTGCCGACCCATTTCCGTGACTTCTACTAGATATTATAGGGGCACAGATGGAGGAAAGAGGTTTTTTGGAGGTGATAGAGTTTCCTATAGGTTCCTAATGCATACGACGTTATCTTGGAGTAATTTTAAAATATTAGAGAAACCTTCTAGGATATTACAGATTTTTAAATTAGAAACTGAGGCTACCATATAGCATATTACTTATCAATTTAGATCAATTATCAATATTTACAGTCCTCTGTTTGGTTACAATATAGCTTTATTTTGTATATTTTTCTTCTTCTTCAAAGCGTTTGACATGCGATCGTGAGTGCACATCCGTTTGCTGACTTTTCCCGTTGCTTATGCTCTTAGCTCTTCCTTCCGCAGTTATTTCTTTCCGCTTCCACACTCAATATTCTGCTGTTTTTTCTAATGACGTCTTGATTTGTTTATTTTTCAGTTTGCTTGCACTTCTTAGTATCTTTATTTTCATTTCTTATAAAGAATAATCTATTCTGCCGTAATTTACTCTTTACTTTTCGCTGACGTGCTTTCCGAGAACATTATTAACAAAATTCCTAACTCTATTAACGTTTGTTTGGCGTTGCCGGATGTTTTATTTGCATCCAACTGTCTTAATAAAACCAAGCAAAAGCATAATTCTGAGAAGCTTTATCTTCCACATCAATGGTACAATAGAATATTTGCAATCGATTATAATAAACATCAAGTGCAATTAAAACAAACACAAATTAAATTCAAAGTAAATATTACCATTTTATTTTTTTACTGCAGGATCGTGCTGCTGGAGCAACATTGACAGGTTGGAGCTAGTGATGCCTAGGTATGCCGTTCGGGGCGGCGACGTCTTGCTCAAATGCGTGCACAGCGTCACCCCGGAGGAGCTGTACAAAGTCGAGTGGCAGAAGGCCGGCACCAAGATCTTCCAATACATTAAGGACCGCAAGCCACCCTACAGATACTTTCCAATGGATGGCGCCGAGCTGAACGTAAGTTATCGATAGGCGCCTCTGTCTCTGCCGCCGCCCGCCGGTGTAGATGTATAGGTGAAGGTGATATATGTATAGGTGATATAGGTGAAGGTGTAGAAGACTGACAAAGACGTGTGGTTGGGAAGTTACTGCTGATAAAGAGTATTTATATTTTTATATAACGGGATAAAAGGTTATGGAATTAGAAAATTAATCACTTGAATGTGAAAGAAAGCAAATAAGTTTTAAACAGTTCTTTAAATTGTTGAGGCATTTGAAAGATATGTTTTCTTGCAGAAAGCTCACATATGATATCGAATTTTCTATATCTCCACAATTCTTATACTACCATCTTCTAGGTTTTTCAGTCACATTTTATGGAACGCAGCAAACAATGAAGAGTCAATTCAGAAGACTATAATTGCCAACAAAACAATTTCATTGTAATGCATGAATGAACCATCCTTAGACTGGCTGTGATTGCATCCTGCAATATTTGTTTCAAATAAAGAGTACAACTTGTTGAGATATAGCCAATGTTTGGTCTAATTGTGATCTCTCTGCATGCAAATGCTATATCTGTCGCTTTCCTTATTGACGTGTTACTGAGCGAATTTGGAATTTAAAACATGACAGAGTGGTGGCAAAATCACCCGCTTTGAAGCGGGGTGGAGCACAAAATTCATGCAATCAATTCCTAGTTCTACAAAATCATGCATGCGACACCAGATCGCACTTTAAGATCAAATCGAACGGAACGAGAATGAGGGTGAAATGACAATCAGAGCAGAGTTAGACACGATTAGGTAAGTTTGTGTTGGATTTTTTTAAAGGTATTGGGATAGTGGAGATATATACATATATATATATATATATATATATA
>JAODIE010019857.1:0-89755 GCA_027575565.1 Diploeciton nevermanni
GCGTAGAAATGAATACACAAAAGATTATATTTAATAAACCAATTTACTTAGGTATGTATATTTTAGAATCATCTAAATTTTTAATCCGTGACTTTCATTACAATTATATTAAAACTAACCGCGCACAACTCTTGTACATGGATACAGATTCGATTGTATATCATTTTATGCGCAATTCTAAGGTTAATAAAAATCTCGACTTTACAATCTATGATATAATTAAACGGGATGCAAAAGATAGATTTGATACATCCGTGTATCCCGAGAATAATATTCACGGTATTAAAAGTCTTAACAAAAAAGTTGTAATGAGCCGTAAGTTGTATGCGTTTAAAACGTGTGAGAATGAATTGATTAAGAGGGCCAAAGGTGTAAGTGATGTAGTGATAAGAAAGTTAGTGTTTAATACTTATTTTGACGCTCTATTTCATACAATAACGTCTTGTAATCACGAATTGTTTACTGAGAAAATTTATAAATTAGGAGTATTTGCTCAAGATGATAAGAGAGTAGTTGGTGTAGATAAAATTTCAAGTTTACCTTTTAATCATTATAAATTAAATTTACTTTCTTAATAAAGTATTGATATAATTAATTTGTTATTATTATGAAATGTTTCCATTCAATCCCAAAAAACATCAGCAGTAATTCAAACTCTCGCATGCCCGAAATCAAAACTCTCGTCCGCCCACCCCCTTCGCACAGTATGCAAAACTCTCGCATGTTTAATCCAAATTCCTGCATACCAAAAGCTCTCGTGCACAGCCTAGGCAATCCTACTCTCGTATGCCCGAAATCAAAACTCCTGCTCGCCCGCCTCCCTATAACCAACACAAACACTATGCAATCTTAATAACATGCTCTCGCTTAAAACTTGTAATATATGCAACCTTAATAACATCTTTTTTTAATTTATGTAATACCGTAGCGCCATCTATCAACAGCGGACAGAAACATGTATCGTCTGTCTCACTCTTGCTCGCTCGCAGTCGCACTCACGCTTTTAAATGGGATTTTACCAACCGGAAGTCCATAAGAATAACATGGGCTATTCAACGAGGTCCCGCTATTTTTATACTACTCTTTTATCATTATGTTAACGACAAATAAAGAAATTATAACAAAATCTTGGGGAAATTATGTTATTATCAAATTAGTTATGGTTTCGAACAGAGGTCGGCAACCATTTTCGGATCAAATAAATTTGCGCGGGCCGCACATTGAAACTTGTGTACTATCAACAATAAATAATTTTAAAAAAACTATTCTTTTAAAACATTTCGGGCTAATTTCTTTAATTTGTAACCAAAATACATTTTTTAATAAACTCACCATTTGTAAATAGTTTGATATGTTTAGCAATTATAATCGGAAAATGTGAGGATGTTTGGAACAATACTGAATTTTATTTGGTTTTAGTGTCCCTTTTTGTAGCAATGCTAAGGCAAAGGATTGAGAATTAATAAGACTAGTACGCCCGACACATGAAGATAATATTCTTCAATAAGATAAATTGAACATAAAACTAAATTATTTCAATGTTGATTAATAGAACAATAGACTCTTGTGCCCCAAGGTGTAGTATAAGAAATGAATCAACAAAACGAAGGAAACAATAATTTCTAATCTATTCCGCACATTTTTGACAGCAGTAACGTCATAGCTCACGCTATAAGTTTGTTGTTTTTTCTTGAATTATGCTGGTTCTTTGGCAGGGCGTACAAAAGGTTGTTGGGGGCCGTTTACGGCTCGCGAGCCATAGGTTACCGACCCTTGGTTTAGAATATGTAATTTTTAATAATTGTAACTGAATAGAATTTAAATTTCTGCGTTGGTATGGCCATGTCCATGTTTTGCAATGGCAGCGCTTATCAATCTACTCAACTCAGCATCAACCTCTGCAAATCTCGAAATCATTCTTTGCTGGATAAACCCAGCCGCATTTTGCAAATCATACGCAACATTCTCGACTAGCCGCTGTTTTTCTTCGTGTCCTAGGACTCTCTTATACAACACTCTTGCCTGTTCATAATTATCTTCCAGCAAGCTAGTATCAGTTCTGGTCGTATCTCCAACTAATCTAAAGCCTGCACTCAGTCTCGTCGCCCTCTCGGATGTCTCTGGGCCATTAAAACTATTTGGATGGTAATTGGGCGATCCGCCTTGTCCGTCTACGGTACTAGCCCCGTTTCTATTAAAATTGCTGATTGGTGTGAGAGGAGCATTGACTGGGAGTTGTTGATAGTTAACTCCTAAACGGTATCTATGCGTGTCACCATAAGAAAATAGGCGACCTTGAAGCATGCGGTCAGGAGATGCTCCAATACCAGGAACAAAGTGCGCTGGGCTGAATGCAACTTGTTCAATTTCCGCAAAGTAATTGGAAGGGTTGCGATTGAGAATAAGTTTACCAACTGGAAGAAGAGGAAATGTAGCATGAGGCCAAGTCTTTGTTACGTCGAAAATATCAAAATCCTGAAGTGTGCTTTGTTCTGGGGTCATAATCTGCACGCTTAACGTCCAACTTGGAAAATCACCCTTAGCAATTGAATTATACAAATCTCTGACACTATAATCCGGATCTCTTCCAGCAATTATTCTTGCTTCCTCAGCAAATAAGTTTCTAATACCTTGGTCACTTCTATAATGAAACTTGACCCAGCTAACCTTACCATTTTCATTAACAAAGGAGAAAGTATTTGCACCGTATCCATGCATAAATCGGTAACCATCCGGGATGCCGCGATCAGAATACAATACCATAACCTGATGCATGCTTTCGGGTCTTAAGCTCAAAAAGTCCCAATAAGCATCCCAGTTCCGTACATTCGTCACCGGGTTTCTCTTTTGGCTGTGTATAAAACTTGGAAACAATACACTATCTCTTACGAAAAACACTGGAGTGTTATTGCCAACAAGATCCCAGTTTCCATCTTCAGTTCGGAATTTAATTGCAAATCCTCTTGGATCACGTACAGTGTCAGCAGATCCCATCTCTCGGATTACCTGTGAGAAACGCACGACAATTGGTGTTCTCTTTTTCGTCGCAGAAAATAATTTTGCACAGGTGTATGCGCTGATATCGTGAGTAACTTCGAAGTATCCGAATGCTCCACCACCTTTGGCATGAACCACGCGTTCCGGAATACGTTCGCGATCAAAACGTGCAAGTTCTTCAATTTGTGGATGGTCTTCAATCAGCGTGGGTCCATGTGCGCCTACGGTTAAGGAGGCATCTTTGTATGGAATGGGGTTGCCGGAGTCTTCTGTTAAAATTTGCTTATCCTAAACGTATGCGTGAATTAAATGTTTGCCTGAAGTTAAGTTATTTATGGTACCTGGTTACGTCCAGCAAATTCTCGTAGTTGATTGGAAGTTGGTTCACGTTTCGTGAATATTAATGGCATTTTTATGAATTTTGTTTTGTTTAATTTTACGTTATTTCTAGAACTTTTGAGAGAACTGTTTCTTGTGCTTTTATACTTGTCTTTTGTTTTGATTGAATGTTGTTAAAGCAGGAAACCGCATCATTTTTTCCTAAATATATGTTATCAAGAAACCAAAGGTAATTGACACGTTTAAACGAGATAATGCGAATTTTATTGGCATTTCAAACACTTTGTGCTAATTCCAGCTTAGAATATAAGACAGGATGAGACATTAGCAAGTAAAGTATCAATATTATATTAAAAGTATTGAAATTATACTATTTTATGTTCATATTTCAAAAATAATTTTGTTTTATTAATAACATCACGTATTTCTTTTACATATGACAGATATAATCACTTATAGTTACTTTTTAAAACAATATCACTTATTCTGAACATGCTTGAAGTTATTTTCTGAAGTAACTTGGTTTGCATAATGAGCAGTTTGTGAATATAGTCATAAATCGTGATACCTTTAATTAAAACTGTTGAGTTAGGCGTATTAAATGCTGTGTTTATAAACCATTATAAAAGTGTGTTAATATGTGTCTCTAGGTTTGCCGTACGTTTGATATAACTTTTTCCACATCGCAAACATATTGTTGTCTGGATTGCGTATGAGTTTTAGGTGCTCTCCAATGTCCAAACAAACAATATCTGTGCTGTTGGGAATTGCATTTGCTTTCGGCCAGATTTTATTTTCGAGCAAAACATCTACGGAAGGAGTAGGATTTCTAAAATATAGCCAATTTACTTTACTACGCATTTCAAGATCTAATACTTATTAAAGTACCCTGTTTTTGCAAAGTTTGTCCACATTCTAATCAATCTGCTTCGAATGAGTTTATCCATTTTGGTGAATTGGTTCAGATTCGTGTTGTTAAACGTTTTCGTATTTGTGCGCCAAATGTAATTTAGGTCTGCTCCATGTTGTACTTTCCCCAGACCATCTACAATCGAATTCCACAAACCCAGTTTCCCAAAGTAAGAAAAACGGTAGTAATATACTGGCGCATGTTTGCTCAGAAGAGTGACTGATTCCCGCGTAGGACGATCGAAGAAGTGGTCACTTAAATACTGCAATTATATATGACTGATATAGGAGAAGGAACATTTCCAAGTATTTTAATCACCTTAATTATTTTAGCATTACTATTCAGCGTTATGGGTGCAAAATCAAAATAGAAACTTCTTATTTGTGTTGCGACGTTTAGAACAGAGTCGAAGAATGAAGCGTACATGTCAGTGGGAACCAAAATGGCAGGAGCTGCGTCAACTTGAAGCAACAATGGCCGAAGAAGAGTTAAGTCTACAATTAATAATTCAAGTCTTGGTTAAAAAATAACCATTTACTTCAACTATTGATATATAAAATGTTATAGTTGGTCGATATATTTCGTTCGTGAGATGAAGTACCCCCATAAAATATCTTAAGAACTTATTATTACTCTGCTTCTACTCGGCATATTATTTTCATACTTACTGTCTGCAACAACTAATGCCTCTTCTGAATTTACACCTAAAACGTACGGTAATTTCGAAAACTCTCCATTCCTCAACAACTCGTATGATTTGTTTGTAACTATGGCATGTTTATGAGGCACTTCTATGCTTGGAGCAAAAGCTAGACCATTTAAAATACCTACTAAAAATCCTGAATCCTAAGACATTCACGATGAGACAATTTGTTCTGTTAGTTTACTACAACATACCCCTAAAAATACTCCCAACGCAGCTATTTTTAACACATTGACATCCACTTGCTTCAAACAATTGACCATCATTTGACTATCAAATATAAATAATCCACAAAGCGTAGCTACAGCAATGCGGTTAGCTACGTCCCTTGGATTTCTCTGGAATGACCATGGGCACAACGTGTTTCCACTCTGGGCGATAATTTTATTGAAATAATTTCTTCCTTGTGTTAACGGAGATTGCGCTAGATACATCACCATAGCGGCTCCTGCAGACTCCCCAAAAAGAGTAACATTAGCAGGATTGCCGTTGAATTTGTCAATGTGCGATTGCACCCATTGCAAACCAAGAAGAATATCTTTTAATCCATTGTTTCCTGGCACTATCGTATCACCAGTGCTTAGGAATCCTAAAAACATAGTCCTGCAAAGATTATAAATAATAAATTATGAATAATACCAAACACCCCAATCCTAAAGTTTATCGTCACAACAACAACATTTTCCTCGAGGAAGTAGTCAGGGCCATAATAATTATACGATGAATCACCATTCATCTGAGCGCCACCATGAATCCAGAACATTACTGGCAACAAATTATTATTGGTTGCATTGTCAGGCTCGTTCTTGTTAGGAAGCTAGAATTAAACACTAAAAAAACGCGTCCATTCCAACGCCAATTGTTTGGTCTATTTTTGTTCTGATGACTTACGCTTGGTGTGTATACATTAATGTACAAACAATCTTCAGACTCTGGCATTCCCGACTCGCTATCAGGAATTTGGATACAAGAATGGCGGTCTTCGGTCGCATCGTATACACTTTCCCATGCATTCACAGGTACAGAAGGTTCAAACCTTTTAGGGGCTTGTGCATATCGCATAGCACGAAAACCATAGAAGATTTTTCTCATCGATTCAGTCTTGCCAATGCGACCACGAATGATTCCAAGAGAAAGTTTTACATCAACGGTACGAATCTTTAAATAAAGAATGAACGTAAATTAAATGTACAAAGTTATTTCACTAAAAGTAAATTTATAATTTTATTGCAACCTTTTCATCTCACGGATATTGCGTTCGTTTTTACTTTATTGCTTGCTCGACTTTCGTGTCTTACCGGTCCCAGTGCCATGGTTTACTTATTACATTACGTAACACACAGCCGGGTATCGACACAATCGACTTTGTCAGCAACACGGTTGAATACCAAAAAGCACCTGAATGTTGTTGTTTTGAAAAGTGAACTTCAGTTGATTTTCGGGACCAAATAAAAATTTGTTGTTTATTACAATCAATGCAAAGTGGAATTAATACTAAAAAAACAAATTCAACTTACTCGTGTTTCAAATGATTCAACATCGTGCGTATTCTTATTTTCTATATTTTCTTCATCCTCTCCGGTTTCATTGATTTCACTATTCAGCACATTGATTGCACCGTTGGTCGCATCACTTGGCGTTAATTCTATATCATCAATATTTTTTAGATCAGTAGTGCTTAATTTTGTAATTGAATTGGAATTAGCCGTGGTGGTTGTTGTTGAGTTAATTGAGATTTGCGTAAATTGAGTCACGCCGCTCTCGCTAGCAGCTGATTGTCCGACAATTATCACAAACAGGTAAATATTAAACGCAGATGTCCACATGATATTTTATATCACTTGTAATCATAAATATAATTTTATCACCCACCACACTTTTGAGCGCACATAATTCTCTCCGGCCTATAGTCGGCTGCTAAGAGTTCTCGAACTGCACGCGTCAAGCTCCAGCGGCGAATATAAAGCGATTAAGTCGCACGAATTCAGGCAGAATGCAGAAAGCAAAAGTGTCTTTGGTTACTTAGCCGAAGGACGCAGAAATTTCAATGTTCCGAGTTGGCAAAACCGATCGCATAATCGAGATTGGTGGTGCACTGGGTTTATAGTTATTATTTTCGTAATCAAAATGACATTGAAGTGTATGAAAAATAAAAAAAAAATGTTGCATGTGATTTATATGTTTCAAATGTTAAATTGTACAATTATAATTGGAGGATAGGTGGTTATAGCAAGTTTTCAATACAAAGGAAATGTTCTGGAATAATTCTGGTTTATTATAATGTTATTTGTATATATGTTTTTAAGAAAATGATCAAATTTGCTCCTTAGTCAATTACCGGACGACGGATCCCATTTACTAGAAGTGTTTTGAGAATAAATTTAATAATGCCTAAAATCTTATTAGTAATAAAAGCAATATAATAGAATTGTATTGTCTAGAATATTAAAAAGTTGTGCTTTAATAGCACATTTAAAACATAAGCAGAAAATAAGCAACGCTTACTTTCCCGACAGTCCAAGGTTAAATTAATTAATCTTTCATGTTGCACATTCACTCATTAAACATACCTCAGTAAATGTCATAATCATGAATGCATTTATTAATTTGATGAAACATTTCATATTGCAAATCATATTGCAAATAACTAAACATCGAATTGCTATTGGAGAGTAATTGCTCTTGAATAAAGCATTCTATTAACCACCATAACCATAATTTTAATGATGTCTATCAAATTCATGCCCAAACCCATATCCATAATCATGCTGGTAGTTTGGTTTTTCCGTTGATTTTATTGTAGTTTGTTTTGTAGTAGTTGTCGGATTTTTGTCAGCTTTCTTATCATCATTCTTATTTGCCGCCTTTTGCATTATTTCTTTTAATTTATTCTCTACTTCTCCATTTCCATTTTCAACCAACCAAACAGCAACAATTATTATAGAACAGACCAAAATTATTGAGGGCTTCATGTTCACTTAATGACTTGTTCTAGTAATACAACAATTAGACCACTGTATTTATATTAATCCTAGAATATGGAATATGGAAATAGTGATAACTTAAGAATTCCTTGCATATATTTCACAAAAATACTTCAATAATTGTTACCTAGAACAATGTTTTCCACGAAGTTAAACTGATTATTTAAAATATTCTCATAATAAGACTTTGAAAACGTTGACAAAAATTTCATAGAAACACAGGTAACATGTTTGTCATGTCAAGATGTTATAATTATGTATTTTTTTGGTCTCTTGTCCTTCGTAGGACATTCGATAGGCCGTCTGACTGTAGCAGTGACAGCGGGTTCAAATCCTGCTGAGGGTATATTCAATATAATATATATTTCATAACTGCCGGTATCTGGTCTGGTTGCAGTGCGCTCCAAAAAATAGAAAAATAACAACTAATGTAAACACGTCAACCGCTTCTTCGTTAATGAAATGCGAAGTGAAAGAAATTTTGTATTATGTGCATAGGACCGCATTTTACTGCTAATTGTAGAATAATTTTAGTGAAGCGAAAAGACAAGTTATTATCAATGGGGTTTTATTGTTATTGTGCACATCCAGACTATCAGGCAGAACATTACATGTGCATGCCAGTTAATAGTGTGCTTGTAGTGAAAAACATATTCTAATTTTGTGTTCTCGGAGAAATGTATTAAAGCGTCCAATGTCTGTAAAAGAAATATTTTTTGCTGGTTTAAAAAAGACCAATCAGAAGAAGAGAGTAAGCAATTAGGAAAGGGTGGAAGTAGCGCAACAAACCATTTTGACAGCTGAAGAAGATAGTTGAAGCTAGTAGATAGTATTGATGTGATATGCGTAAGGTGCTCTTCTCCGGTGAAAACAACATTGAAGACATTAATTGATACAATTGTAGATCCTGATGTGTTCAGTTAGCAAGCAGTTGAAGATTGTGATGATAGTAGTTCACTGTTAATAATGTATTCAAATTTGAACCACTTACAGAAAATAGCAAGAGATTGGAAGCAGCTCAACGTAGACCTTCAGTTGCAAGTTGTAATTGTAAACTTAAGACCCTAGTATCAAAAAGAAGATCTTATGGATGTAACAATTTTCAAAGTCAAAATTATATAGATGACGGTTCGAAAGTGATTAAAGCAATACTGTCTCAGAAAGCTAAGAAAAAACAAGTCTACAAAGTGACATCTACTTCTTAACCCAACTTATATTGAACATGGTTTACAAGAAAAAAATAATATGCCGATTATGGGGATAATAGTGGTGATACCATACTTTTTTCTGAAAGTCATAAAGATTATTTATTACTGTCGTGTGAAGAGAGAACATTAAGATGATTCCATTGCAAGTGATAGAAAATCCGACTCCTTCCAGATTTTATAGTGTCTCAAGTACTAAACAATACTTTTATTCAAGAATGACTGGAATTGCGAAGAATTACAGAATAAGTTCTCTTGTGAATTTGTTGTACCATCTAAGAAGAAAATAAATGAACATGGGATAGATGGTAGTTCTAAAGAAGAGAGAAATCTGTCCATCGGACATAAGTAATAGAAAAGACAACATTGAAATGTTGATTGGGAAATTGAATACTCGACAGATAAGAAAGTAAAAGCTGTCAAATAATCAAGCAAATTAATTTTATAAAGTCAAAAAAATTGGAATTATCTATGGATTAGAAGAAGAAGAAACGGTGTTGGTTAATTCTAATGGTTTAGTTTTCTGGGAACTAAATGGTAGAAAAATCAGCAAAGCATAGGCTCAGAAAAAGTTGAACCTACCACTTGTAAGTAGGAACACCATTCCCAAAATAGAAAGAAGTTATCTCTTATAAAGTTTCTCTTTTGTGTTTATGGCTTATAAGATTGGTTTAACAAGATTAGCAAAGAATGAATTTTGAGTTAATGATGTTGTGATTTTTTCGCTGGAGAAAAATCAAGAACTCTTCAGGATGAAAGATTTAGATTTTGTTCTCCGCTGTGATGAATGTAGAAAAATAAGTACGTTACACCAATACTGATTTTATTTACAAAATGAGAGAAATTTCCAAATTTATTATTTCTTATTTGTTTTTGGATCGTGCTGCAACCATGTCGGATACCGACACCTTACTTGACCTCCATTCTATTATAGTGCATCAACTACCAGGGTTAGTAGCAATTATTGGGACTGAAATCCCTGAGAGTATTGTTGTCAACTTTTCTTCTATCTCTCCCACGTCAACTTTATTCTCACACCCCTTACAATTTCTCTTTCGCTACCTTACAATAATACCCTATTCACTAACCTTAATCTATCTATACCTCCCTCCTTACTCTCGCACTGCCACTTCTCTCGCCCACTAGCGCAATCGACAAAAGTTGACTACAGTATATATTATATTGAATATACCGTCAGCATGATTTGAACCCGCGTCCCTCGAAAATGCACCTCGCAGGCACTGCTACAATCAGACGGCTTACCGACTGCGTTACGGAGCGGGGCAAACTCATTATTGATATTTAAATTTGGTTAATAGCTTTGTATTCTGCATATCAATATTAAAAATTATTGCAGTTAAATAATTAAGTATAAAGCTTGGTTGTTATGTTGATAAAATTTCACTATACACTTACTTAATATTGGTTCGTAAAACGTTTTCAGGATGTGTCCTTCTTCAGTATATGATTTGTTTAAGAATTTCTCTGTTTTATGTAATTTGTCGGGAATAAGTATTTTGAACCAAATACCCACAAAATACACAAATTAGATAAAACAGAGAAAATCTTACCAAATCTAATACTGCAGAAGGCAACATGTCGAAAACGTTTTACCAAGTGACTAAAAGTAAGTGTTATAGTGAAAGTTTCAGTGTAAAAAATGCATATTAAACACTTCGTTATTTATCTATCTCGCGAATAATCTAAGTTGGCAGTGATTTATATTTAAAATAACGTGTTAATTTTATAACTATAGTTAAATATACAATTCATTGTTCAGTCATACAATCAATATATTTTAATAATAAGAAAAATCAGTAACTTTAACTCTAAAAAGTTGTTGTGATACATGTATGATTTGCATTTCGTCAAATAAAAGTATATGTCTAAACAATATATTCGATGTTCGTCCCAATTTTTAAAGAGGATAATATATCAATATTAAGCTCACACCACACTATCAGGTTTGCAATTAAAAAATAAAATTATATTGAAAGAGAGCCCGATAAGTTATTAGGCTATGAAAGAAAAATTTTGGATAAATGGCGATTTATTTCTCAACCTACACTTTCTTTCTAGCTCGATCAGCTTGAACCAGCGATGGTCCATCTTTGTTGATCCATCTGAAAAAATACATTTTCTCTAGCTCTGCGAAATAGATGCTCGTGGTAGCGTTCACCTTTTTGTCTCAAACTTCTGGCCAGCTTGTGCAAATGCACTTTTGTCTATGTGGTCGTTCTTTGCACAATTCAGCGTTAAATCTGCCCTAAATTCGGTATACGTAACTATTGATTACACCTTGGAGGAAAGCTGGTTAGAAAATAATGTCTACAATATTGCTCGGTAAAATCCATTATTTTGACAGTTTATTGTACTCTGGTACACGCCCGCCAGTGGATGTATGCATGCTTTGTCCATAGTCACGAAATGGAGCAAAAGATTCTGAGAACTGCATTGTCACCTGGTCAGAAGTGGTCTTACGGTTGCGCTTGTTGTACCGAGTGAGCAAGCGCGGCACACATCGCTCCGACGCCTACCCACGTGAACCTTCGATCGGCGTTCTACCACTACGAGATCGTTCAAATCTTTTTAAGCATCATCCCCCTTGATAGCCGCTCTCGAGGTATAATCATCATATCAATCTATAGTTATGGTAAAATACATGAAGAAAGACCCGTGTTCAACTTGAACAACTACCAAATTTTTCCTCTAATTTAATACAATAGGGATACAGGCTTCAAGCACTTATTTAAAAAGCAAATTATTATTGCAAATATAAATTAGACCACCAGTTTACAATAATTCAGATAATACAATGCTGGATGATTATGCATGCATGATAACTAATTATCCAGATATAATATGATTAAACATATCTTACAGTTTAGATTCTTTACTATCCTCTTGAAAACAGGATCTTACAATGCAGTATAAAAGGTTGTTGGGTCTATATCTTATATTGAATGAATTTGCAAATTTGATATTTTATTCCATCAAATTAAGTCAGCTTCTGAACGAATATACTCCCCAATATCTGACTGATGGAAACAAATAGTTGACATTGGTTCTGCATGCTTACATTCAGCAGTACTTTTGGCAGCAACACCAAAACCTAATGCAAGATCTGACATACTATAAACCACAACACCACTATACTTTTCAGTATTTTCACTTATTCTGCCCATACCACTCTTTGCTATGTGGTTTCCATATAAAAAGGTTTGTTCAGCTGCTGGTTTTAACCATAATTTACATTGAGCATATGGTGCTAAATATGTTAATGCTGTAATATGTAAAATAAATTTGTTGCTTTTGGTAAATTTGCCGAAACATGTACCAGCACAAACAAGTTGGTCTGGAGAGAAGGTGTGTGCTAACTTAAGTATCTTTTCTGATACGTAATAGACTCGGTCTTTTTTCTCCCTAAAACAATAAAGGCCATCTGGTCGTTCAATGAGTGCTTTTATATTTGATCCAATGCTAAAATTATACACCAAATTTTATTGACTTAATATCTGATAAACAAATGAAGAGATGAAAATGAAATAAGGTGAATAAGTCACCTTATTTAATACTTACTACTTTGATAATTTTTCAAAAAGCGTTTTCGTCCGTTCTTCACTTAATCTTTTCATTTTTATAATATATGAACAAACTACACCTGGTAGCAACAATAATTTAGTTGCAATGCTTAATTTCATTTAACCTCACAAAAACACGCTGATCGGAAGTTATTGGAATGATTGAAATTTGTTAACTTGGTAGGGGCATCTGTGTATGGGTGTCTACACCATCTACGATGCGCTACAAACATTCGTTTGCCATGTACGTCAACGAATTAAGCCATTTTTTCGAAAATAATTGTTGTTATTAATCAAGTACATAATACTAAATACATAATTAGAAAACTATTCATGACAATAAGATTTGTTTATTATTTTTGTATCATAGGCAACTAGACTAACGTCCAGCTAAAGTTAATTAATTCGGCTATGTCAAAATCTCCGTTTGTTTTTTCCGTGTCTGGTAATATTAAAACATTAAATAATCGTTCTAGATAAGAGGTATTATGCGAATGTAGGAAGTAGAGCCAAATATAGAACTACAATGAACGCTAAACGCTTCTTACCCGTGCTAATCAAGCTCCCGGCATATTCCTCTAAAATTATCTTCAGCAATTCTATTCGTAACCTACAAATTGGTCGTGTGGGATTAGCAAGTGGAAATGTATATCCACCAGGAACGTAAGTAGACAAGGTTGTATATTATAACTATTCCTAATTCCTTAATGAATTTGCTTACAGTGGAAGTTCAGCGAAATTAGCTGATATTCCGCCCTCATCTGCGCCACTTGTGCCGACATCTGACGGACATTCTATTAGTAGTTTAATTGAAACAGGTACATTACTTTAATTATTATGTGGGCCATTTAAAAATGTATGTTTCACTTTTTTAGAGAATAATGATCTCTCTTCAATTAGTCAACTACTTAAGTGCGGCAAAGCATCTCCAATAAAATCCCTGGAAGGTCGTCGAGATAATCAACAGAATATTTGGGCGCAAATCTTAAAAAACAAAGGCATCATTGGCATTTCAGTCTATAACACTTATATTCAAGTGTGTATTGATAATGAGTTACCAATAGATTACAAAACATTTCTGCAGCTAACCCAAGCTGTGAAGCCAAATCAGGAGACATACCTTCTTCTACTAAAACTTGCCTCTCAACTTGGAGATGTGAATGAAGCTGTGGAAATACTCACTGAAATGAAGGCCAAAGGAATAGCAGCAGATGAAAGTGTTTTCAATGCACTGATAGTAGGCTATACCTTACATAAAGGCCTAGAGGGTGCAAACTATGTACTGGGCACAATGAAACTTGCACACATACCAATAACTAGTAAGACAAACTGGGCTATATTAGATGGTTTGGCACGGCATGGAAAGCGCCACGAGTTTAGACAATTTTTAGAAATTATTCCGAAGTTGTCTCAAAGGAATGAAGAATATTTGAAGCTTTTGTATGAACTTGGCGTTCGTGGGAATCATTTGTGGTTGGAGGACATTCTAGGTGATTTTGATTGGGAGAATAAAGATCGCATGTTTTCCAACTACATTCACGACATGTGCCTTGATTTGGCACATCGAGCACAACCAGAAGCAGCCGTATATTTTTATAATGCATTTGTAGATACCTTTCCAGGACAATCGTACGGAAAGGAATTATTGAGTGAAATAATTACATGTCAGACTTCAATTGAACGTGTGATTGAATGCGCGAGGCAACTGCAGTCAAAGAATTCTCAGATTCTTTTTGATGTTGCCAATATTACTTTACAAAAGCAACTTGTAGAGGAAAGCTACAAAATTTTTGAAAACTTGCC
Organism: Diploeciton nevermanni; assembly: GCA_027575565.1. Lineage (NCBI taxonomy): Eukaryota > Metazoa > Arthropoda > Insecta > Coleoptera > Staphylinidae > Diploeciton > Diploeciton nevermanni. Next base: position 14,523 of record JAODIE010019857.1, read on the forward strand.
TTTTCTAAGACCTCACTTTTTTTGGCCTCTCATTCAAGTGGAAGGACGGCGCAAAGGCGAATTCGGCGTGTTTGGTGTTTTGAAAAAAATGCAAGAATTTAATGTGAAACCTGATTACACAACTATGGAGGATTTTGTATTAAGGTACTTCAATATGACAGACGCCAAATCAACTCTTGAGAATATCACACGTGTTTCAAATATTATGCACCGGGACGTTTTATCTCCAATGATTTCACTTTTATTAAAGGACAAACGTGTTGAGAATGCGAAGCAATTATGTAAGTATATTAAAAACGCGTTCTAGAAACGTTCTATCGCAAGAAAAAAAATTGAACTTTTTTTACAGGTGAATGCAGTCACAAAATCCCTCTTATTGGAGACCAACTTATTCGTCACTTGGCAAATGCTTATCAACAAACAAAATCGATGTATGTTGTGCCGATTCTTCAGAAAATTTGTGAAACTAATTCTCCAACAGTTGACTGGGTTGGAATATTTTTGGATCGTTGTCTTAGATCGTGTAGATCACCAGAAGATTGCAATCAACTTTATAAACTCATATCTCTGATTGATAATAGTCAATTACGAATTACGTCCACATTTTACGACCACATGATGCAAGTGCTCAGCGCTAACCAGGCACTGGTAAAGTACAAAGGCGAAATAGAATTACAGCTCGAAAAGATTTTGGACCTCTCAAGGCAGGATGCTACGCTAATACAACATCCGAAAGATATGAATGTGGAAGAACTGGAGAATCATCTGGTGGAGCTGGATTCGAAACAGATGGAAACGCGTGGTGTTTTAAGGAAGCTTATTATGTCTCATGCAAGGCTGGGAAATCATCAACGGGTGCAAGAATTAAGAGGTCACATGAAGGAGCGTGGATATGAAGAGTCGGCGGGTATGAAAAGTGCGTTGTTTCACTCTCTAGCTTTGAGTGGCGACATAAAGTTAGCAAAATCGGTTTATGAAGAGTTGAAAGTCGCCTATCCTAGTTTTAAGATTGATACATTTAAAATAATTGATTTTGCAACGCTTCTGGTAAAGCACGATGCAGTGAATGAGGCGATTTCTATTTTAAGCAAGGAACCCAAACCAACACAGTTAGTACACGCTCTTGTCTTATAATTATGACTTTTAATTTAGAATTTTTTGCTTTAAGAATGAGCGCTTCAATGGATCGAAACTGTTGGATATTGCTGGGTGCAGCAAAAAAACCTGATGATGCATTCAAGTTATTTCAGCTATTAGTTAATAAAAGCATTTGTAGACCTACAAACGTGATTCTTGGTCCCATTTTACGACCTTATGTCAATCCGTGAGTTGTTCTTCCGACTTACACTATTTTCAGAACAGTTGTTAGTTATTTAATTGTGTTTCAGCGAAACGGTGGACAAGTTAGTTGGCACTTTCCTCAACTGCGTTGATCAGTATAATGCAACTCCCTTACAACTGGAGGTCCTTTGTATTGTACTTGAGTCTAAGGACGATAAACTGCTTCAGGCTGTTATAAATGGAATTAGCAAGGTCCACGGCGCGGCTGCAGCGCGTGTAACTCTCATTTCTGCTTTGGCAGAAAAGGGACTTGAAAAGCCTATACTTAAATTGCTCTTGGTAGGAGCTGCTTGTTACGATTTTATATTGAGCTTTTGTAATATTGTTTCTTCAGGAACCATCAAAACTTAAGTTGGCTGATCTCATCAATCGCGTTCGACGGTGGGTGCAAGAAGATAAGCTCATTCCTTTAAAAACACTGGAGTCGGCTAATAGTCGACTGTCCGTTCCCTGCTTTGATTCGGTGTTAACTTCAAGTGCCATTATGAAGATTCATATAAAACAAAACGATATTACAGCAGCACTTGACTTTTGGCGACAACTGGAAGAAAATGAATCAAGAATAAACCCCGATTGTATTAGGGAGTTAATTCGTTTATTAGAAAGAAACAACATTAATATTCCAGAATCATTAAGGAATGCTCGATAATACTATTACAATTGTGATGGAATTATTTAAAAATTTCTAGTGAATTATCATGAAAAATTGATTATGGTTTGCGTAAAATGTGGCTTGTACAAAATAAACTATCTGTGCTACTCAGCTAATAATTGAATTATTGGATTAGGGTGTGACTTGTAGTTCTAATTTAGTTATAATCTTAATAATGTCTATATGTATACGAAAGTATAAATGAATCAATAATGTAGGCTACCGCGGTGTGGGTGTTGTCCAAATTGTCGTCCATCAACTTTGCCATGTCCATTAGGGTTGTTGCCATGTTGTTACTTAAAACTAGGTGTAATTTGTTAATTTAGCTCCACAGTCAGCGATCTTCAAAGATCATTGTAACGGGTCCTTTTGGTGCCAACAAAAATTCAAATTGTACTTCGAGTTCTCGTTCAGTTCGTACAAGAAACTGCTGAGTGATACGGCGCAAGAGGACGGGCAGACTCTGCTCGATAAATCTCTTTCCGGGGCATGTTCGCCGTCCTACTCCAAAAGGAATTACTAAAAACGTCGCCGCGGAGCTTGTGTTCATTTTCTGCTCATTTAACCATCTTTCCGGAATAAATTCATTAGCTTTATAGAAGTTTGCATTGTTCCTACAAGCCACCGCCGTTTGGCAGAGTACCACACTCCCAGCTGGGATGGAGTATCCACTTAACTCCAAATTAGTTTGCGTAACACGAGCTAGGCAAATGGCGGTTGGGGTCAATCGGAAGGCTTCATTAATACAGGCACGCAGGTAGGTGCCGGTTATGTCATGCAACATGTGCTCTTGCGTTTGCGGATGCTTGGCAATAGCATCCAATACAAATACCAAAGTGTTACGCATCGTGTAAATACCGGCGGCAATAAAATCAACAATGGCTGCGGTTTTTTCTCTAGGGTCAACATGAGCATTGAGCACACTTTGAAAAATAGTCGCACAGATATGAGGATCGTCGCTTTCTGCGTTAGAGACAATCTCGAGGACGAGATCATAAATTTCTTCTTCACTCTGAGCAAGCTGCGTATACGCGGCAGTGGGATATAGCTTCCAGAGGGGTAAACCGTAATAGGTGTCGCGACATGCCACGAAATGTTTGGCCACTGCAGTGGCGAGTCGTTTTTGTACGAAACTATCTTCAATCTCGTTGCTTAGAAGGAAGCCCATTCTTCGGCCGAGAACTAAACAACAGATGGTCTCTAGTCCCAGTCGACTCGCCAATTCCTCCATTTCATATACCTCAGACTTGGCATTCCGTTTGCACTTCAAAAGATGGCAGAAGTCATCGGCAATGTTCTCCAATTCTGGTAAGTATGACGTTATTGTCTTCGAACTTGTCAGGTCTGACGTGAGATTGGCCCGTAGTCTCTGCCATTGGGCACCTGAGACAGTATTAATTAAGTATATAGGAAATCTTGAAAACAAATAACAAAACACGCATTAGTCACCTTGTTCATTGACTATTCCTGTACTGGCATAGCGATCCTTCCGACTTCTCCGGTAGTGCGCTATAGCTTCCGTGGGCGGACGAATTGGATACTTGGAAGATTCTTTCAAAACTTTTTCAATATCCGCGCGTGAAAATACGCTCACAACGGGAATATTCCATAAAGCCTCTTCTTTAGCTACGGAGCCGTATTTTTTTAGCATGTCTTTGTAGTATGTGTGCACCTGGCTAAAGGTATATCCTCCAAATCTACTGTATACCCATGATGTTCCAAGCATGGGCAGTGCAGCCGGGCCAGGAATCTTTTTCCTATTCTTTGCTTTGGCAAGACACGCAACTGAAGTGTTGTCAATATATAGCTTGTGTAATTTCAGGACCTGCGGATGATACGCGCCCAGCCACCAAGCGACGAAGAATGTCACCAGGAGACCCAACTCGAGAATTTGAAAGATATCCATGTTTGCACACTTTTGTCACGAAAGTTTTACTATTCAAGTCACTATTGTATTCGTTCAGTTTATTTAATTCTCTACGTCCCAGTGACTACATTGACTTGAGGTTTTATGAATTTGTAACCAATCACTTCCGGCACATTTTGATTTCAAGTCAATACTGAAACTAGTCAGTCTGAACATTAATAAGAACAATAATACAATAATATCGAATGATGATTTTTACGAAAACAATAACATCCAGGCAGCGTTAAATTTATCGATCTGTTTATGAGTTTGGAGTCACTTATTTCGCTTGTAGATTCTGAAATGAGTCGGCGCGCGTATGCAGGCTGGTAGCATCCGCATTTTGTTAACCGTTATTCTTAGCCAGTTTAAACATTTGAGAACAAATAGTGTAGTACGCGTATAGTAAGTGTAATTTCGTTTAACTAACCGCGTGGTCGTTTTGTTTTGGTCGTTGAAGCGGCAGGATTGGCGAACAACGAGAGTTCAATCACTCGCGACTTGGCTGCGCTCACATCTCTCGCACGTGTACGGCTTGTGTGTGGCGCGATTAGCGAATGCGCGCCGGCCGATTACGTCGGCGGCATTTTATGCGACACTCGCGTTTACTTTCGGTTTTCGCGGCTTTGCCATGGCATTGACCATCGATGACATTGGGCGGCAATTGAGCGCGCGACACACCGCACTTGTGCGTGTCCGCCGCGTGCGCAGCGCTGTAACGCACTGCAATGTGCTGCTGCCTTGCACTGGTTGCGAGCAATAATGGTGATTGTAATATCACCATCAATATTGCCTGCCTTCGAGACTTGGTTTTCAAATCATCTACAATCATGTTAGGAGAGCTCAATTTCTGCTCAACGGCAATCTTCTGTCGAATTACAATAGGTTTGCATTGCGGTGCGCAAGCTATATTGTGCTACTACCGTTGTGATGTGCGTACACGACATTACAAAACTGACTTAAGGACATAAAGGATTACTTGAGCTTGGTTCGGTGACCTCCACGCATACCGCGGTAGGCAGAAACAAACGGCAATCCAGCGGAAGAGTAACAAGCCAACTTCTGACGGAAGCGAGAATCAATATAAACTAAATTATTATATTAGTTTCAGATCTAGATCATCGCTTAATAAGTAAATTTGCTATACTGTGAACATGTTGTGTTGCTTTTTGGTTTTGCAATTTCAATCTCACAAGAAAATTACATGCTTGATATGTGATTTGCTGCTATGCAATCCAGTATAATCTTTGTTTCGCTTTTTCACCCTCCATTGCAGCCAAAGCCATTTGTAATTGCATATCAAACTGTTTATGGAATGATGATTGATTTATTGATGGTTCGAATAGGCTTCTTATCTACAAACTCATTGAAAATAATTTATTTACTCTGCTTTGTTCCTATCGTAACATTAGGATATCAACTGAACCACGCATAAACTCATCTTCACAGCGATGTTCAGATATCAGTAATTAATAGATCTATCTGAAATGTCAATGAGTTAATGAGATCTAATGCACATGCCTAATGTAATCTCTGTTCTGTGCCAAGTAAAAACTTATCACGTTCTCCTAATTATACTTACAATAACAATAGTTCAAAGCGCAGAAAAAGCAATTGAGCAAAGAGTAATGCTCTTAAACGACCGTTTCTGGGTCGTAAAACGGTATAGAAAGATGATAACAAGTGCAAATACATTTTTACTGTTTATCATTCAAGTGGATTTATCGCGTATACCTACCACGTGCATTTAGTTAGTGCTGTTGTATAAGTTTATTTGTTAAGTCGCCATTGGAACTTATTGAATAGAGTTCGATTCTTAACCCCAAGCTGTAATCTAAATATGCTCAGTGTAGTGCCTCTCCAGTAATTTACTGCACATTATTACATTTAGCGAATTGTAGATAATTGTTTTCTAGATTTAAATCCGTTAATGATAATTAAAGTAAAGTAAACTGCATTTTAATAACGAGATTTTATAATTTCTACTCTATCTTAAATAACAAATAAAGCGCAGTTGTATACTAAAGCTTTGGTTAAAAGTAATATATAAATAAAGCCAATATTAATTCTGTAAATTTATCCTAAAATACAAAGAAAGCAAGATATTTGGGGGAGAGTCTCATCAGTACAATGGTGTTAATAAATGTTACATTGGCTATCATAGATGAGTTTTCACTATCGAATGCTTTTGTGGAATGTGAAGGAAATCAATTCAAGTTAAGATCAATTTAAATAAATACTTGATTTGAACATGTTAGAAACTAAAATTATATTAGTAAACTGGTATAGACTTAAATTAATTGGCTTATAATAGTTCGGAACTAGCGCAAATACCGTTGCTAATGAAGGTTAAGAACAGGATCACAATATTACAACACGATAAATTAATAATAGACATGCTGGAAACGAAATAAAATTCAATTGAAACAACCTGAAACACGCAGCAATTGGCAACAATACAACAACGTAATGGAGTGATTTTTTTGCTTTTTTATTTGCGGGCAGATTTTCCATTCTTATTTTTGGGTCTTAAATCTTGTTCTTGGGGGAAAGGGTGTTAATGTTTTCAGTCTACGTACAATCGTGGTGAATACGTGGTGTTGGGTGACTCATAAGCCAGCGTGTTGCAAAGTGCTCCACCAGGACGGTTATGAGACGATTGTAGGAAATATTTGTAGCCTTATGATAACTTATTGATGACTTTCAACAAATCAAAATGCGCGTTTACGCAAACCGACATCTTGTTTCGAAAACTGATGTTTACTCTATAAATACAATGTCTTATTATTTAAATTAATTCATAATTAGTTTAATTATTTCATTATTGGTATTGAAATAAAATATTTAATCAAAATTGCGTTGTCGAAATCGTTGACTATCGCGTAGTTTTAGATACGTATTTCGTGAAGAAGGTCAAGTGGAAGGCTGAGACGGCCGAGCAATTCCAAATTATTATTACATGGACAAACGCAGAATAAATTTATTATGGACTAGACTCGGCGATGTGCGGAAAGCAACAATTTGCAACCATACGCCAGAAACGACAAGACGAAATAGTAAAACAATCGAGAAATATGCAACTTTTAAACAAATTATTGTAGGGTATATATTTAAGAATTTGACACAATACAAAGTAATTTGTCTAACAAACTGTAATTGTTACAATACTTCCAATTATTACATGGTTCAATTGTTATTATTTTGTTATTTTTGAAGCGTACTGCAACCGTGCCGGATACCGACACCGTACCTGGCCTCCTCTACTTCATTATACTGCATCAACTGCCAGGATTATCCGCAGTTATGAAATATATATTATATTGAATATACCCCCAGCAGGATTTGAACCCGTGTCTCGGGCTTACCGCCTGTGCTACGGAGCGGGGCACCTACATTAGTTTTTGCCAATTTTCTCTAATATCAACCTTCTAAACAGTGGACTAAACATGATCACGCAATTTCACTTTCATTTTTGAGCTTACGAGCAAGATGTGTTGAGTTCAATTTTGTTTACATAGACGTTTTTATTGCTTTCTCTCTTTTTTCTTTAGATTTCAAGCATGCTTTGTAGAAAACAACTTTGATATTAAATTTCTTTTCTATGCAATAATTGCTTGAAAAGATTGAATTTCTATTAAATTACTCTAAACATTTGTTTCCCAATATTTTCTATGTAAGAGAAATTTCAATTACGTTTATTTGAGATTATTCTTTATAGAACAGATTTTAAATTGATTGATTAAACATCAAACCTATAGAAAATATGAGTTAGGTTGTTGGTAAGATATGTGCGAGTATCAGCCGGAATCTGGCACCAAGTGTAATGTAATGCAAGCAGATTCCAGTCCTTCGGAGTTTTCTGGAAGATTAGCAGAGTGGCGCCCTAAATCTTTACTCTTCATATCGCATAAGTCATTGACTAGCAGGCAACCATGTGTTTATTTTCATCAATCAAAGAATGCTATTTCTTACTTAAACAGCGTTATTAATGTTGAAGCACTTTTCTTTATCGACATTTTATACTTTTACTGCGATTGCTTTATAAATAAACTTGACCTAGTAGTTGCTTTCTTGCTTCAATGTGCTAAAAATAATTCTCCAGGATCATTGTAAATTATATTATCGTTGTGATAGCTATTGGTCTCGCAGACGCAGCTTTGTAATCTAACCTTTGCTAACTTTAGATGTTTTAGACAGTTGAGGTCTTTTCAGAACGCAATATGTGCCAATTTCGAGGCAAAGCAAGCAAGGATGCTCTATGGCAAAGATCTCAAGTCGAATGTCAAATATTATTAAATCAATCAGATGGCATTATAATATTACTTTTACTCTTAAATGCGTAGCTTTCACTGCATTCTCACTGGTGCACTTACACTGAGTGCTTTTCGCGTGCAATGCAAATTCTAGCTACATCAACTTTTTAATACCATATACTACCATATACTACTATAACACTAGTAGATGTTGAAAAGTCGTGAAAAGGTATTATGATATATATTGTTAATTATAACCATTTATTTTTTAATGTATGATTTTTTCATTGTTTTTTACAACAGTCAATTTGTACGGATATCTTGTTTCTAGCTGAGCTCAAGCATCAAATAAAACTATGGGTATTTTTTATTTATCGCATTAAGACAATGAATCCTCTCTGTGATCTGCACACAATAAAGTTTGCCAGCTAATTTTTGCGCGTAAATGAAATGAGGCCCCGCTCCGTAGTACAGTCGGTAACCCGTCTGACTGTATCAGTGACAGTGAGGTGCATATTCGAAGGACACGAGTTCAAATCCTGCTGCGGGTGTATTTTCAATATAATATACAATCTCACATAATTCAATCTCAATAACTGCTAGTAACCCTGGTAGTTGATGCAGTATAATGGAATGGAAGTCAAGTAATGCAATGAGAATAAACAACAAATTCTAAAATTTGAAAATAATGTTTATTACTTTATTTTATTTTACATTATAACATTAAAATACAAAATTAATTATATGCCATTATTAACTTATTTATTTATAACTTTATTTATTACGGCGTAGTTGATATACTTTCTGGCAATTGTCGAGTTGTCATATCATCATACGCGATCGTGAAAATGCTTTTCTTCTGTGCCATAGCGGGTCTCGTGGTTAGAGCAATCCCGGAATCGATTTCATCACCTCCCATATTATTCCCACCGCTTCCACCACTTGTATTATCCATTTGGGTACCATTCGTTTTCTTGCTCACTTTTTTCTCTTCCCTATCTTTTTTTACAGGGGCCGGCATAGTCACACTTGATTCGAACCTGTGCTTAGAGTGCTGAATTAAAGGATGTTCTGGGCCTGGTGCTGTAGGCAACTCAAATGGCTTCTGCACTTTTTCTATTGCTGCTGTCTTCTTGGAAACTTTGGTGGCAGTGCTCTTCAACTCATTTTTGTTAGTCTTTTTTATAGCAATAAGTTTAGGTAATTTGGACTTAGATTCATTCGACGATCTACCAGTCTTTGGCTTGTACCACTCCATGTACCGAGCTGACTGCCTTTTTCTTACGGGTATTCTGGATTGATGACTAGAATTCGAAGCCTGTGAAAGAGATAATCTTCCTAAGTCTTGAGTGCTGTACGATTTTTCTAAATTGACATTATTGGAATTATATATATGGTGAAGATCATTTTCTGATCTACGACGGCCACTTTGTTTGCTCTCTGCTAAACGATCAGCGTCTGGAGACGTGTATTCGAGAGAATCTTCTAGATGTATAGTTTCATCTACTTCTGCTTCATCTTCTGTTTCAGTTTGGTTTAGGGAATCTGATATTTCTTGCAATATTGCCTTCTTCAGACCTCTACTCGATGTACTCTTCAATTGTTTTATAACTGTTTCACCTTTCATCTGTCGGAGAATACTAGTCCGTGTTTGATTATACTTCTTTTTGGCGCTTGTCGTTGAAGAAGCACTCTGTTTTCTTTTAGGTTCCGTAGAATATTGGGGTTCATGCTCGGATTCCTCCAAAATGGGTGTCTTAATCTTCCGTTTAAAATGTTTCTGCAATCTCTTTTTTCGATTGCTGCCCTGATCTTCGTCATCGGAAGAAGCATCATTGTCAGATCTCGTTTGTCTAGCTGGTGGTCTCAAATAAATAAACTCAGTCTGAGTGCTGGCATTTTGATCAGTTTGGGTACCAGCTGGCAAACTCTGAGTTTCTAATCTCAAGTCTCTTTCTCGTTCTGATAGTATTTGTCTCAGTAAAGCATTTTGTTGTCGCAGACTTTCTTCCAAGAGTTCGTGTTCGTTCTGGATTCGGTGTAAAGTGTTTTGTTGCAATTGTTGTTGCTGTTGGTCGATGTATCTACGCAATAATATATCTTTTCCTTCAATAACATACGTTTGCTCGGGAAGCAGAGTCACTGGTCTCGTTTCTGATGGCGGGCCTCGAGTGACTAATCTTAGAATATCTGCACCTCCTTCCCGAATGTAGTACTCCCGTTTTCGGCCTCTCTCTGACCCCCTATCCATTTCATGCCTTTTGATAGAATCTATTTCATCTTCGTTGTGCTCAGGAGTCCACGCTTCTCGCCTGCCAAACCAATCAGCCACCTGAACAGACCTATTCTCCATTGGTGGTTGCTGTGGTGGTGGGAGAGCAGCAGGAGGAGAGGTATTTACGTCTCCTACGCCTTGGTCCTTAACCAAGACAACTTTTTCTATATTCAGAGGAGTTACTTGCTTCTTTCGTTTTTTGGGTGCTACGTAAAGTGGACATCCTTCCAAAATACAGCATAATATCATAATTAAACAAACTATTAGAATTAGAAGTAGAAGAATAAACAATAACCACCAATAATTCCATGTGCCTGTCATAGCTGCCTTTAGTTGGGAACGTTCCTGTTCCTGCCGGTGGAGAATCTGTTTGATACTTTCAATATCCAATACGCTATTTGCTGATTCAAATGTTACAGTGGTCTCTGCAATTGATTTCTCCGCACTTCTTTGTTCAGACACATCTAGAACGTGAGGTTCGTCTCCAGTGTACGGTCTAATTCGGTTAACAGTTACTTTTCCGCCTATTAGTCTACTCAGTGACTCTTCCAATTCTTGCCTGTTTGGATTTGTACCGCTCACAATAAACAACATTTTGTAGTTTTTTGCATTTTCTGGAGGATACAGTCTAATGTCGCATTCGGACCATAATCTGGGAACACCGTTATCATAAGCTCTTGCTTTGATTTCGATGATTTCGTTATAATTCCACTGACCCGTAAGTTTTAATTCACCGGAATGTTCGTCGATTGTTAGATTAGCAACGTTTGCAATTAGTTCATAATGAATTTCATTGTTGGCCGGGGTCAAATCTTTATCAATGGCAGTTATATAAGCGGGAACTGTAAATTGCCTTCTGGATTGGTCTAAAATAAACTCATATAAAGCTTTCTCAAAGACTGGTTCCTGATCATTGACGTCCAAGAGCGTGACAGTAACCTGAGCCGTACTCCTTAGTGAAGCACCATTTTTTTCCTTTACAATATCGTTTGCTATAACGTTAAAGTGATGCTCGTTCTGAGTTTCTGCATCTAAAGATTGAGCATTTTTTACAGTAACAACGCCAGTTTTCTCATCAATCTCAAAGAAATCGGTGCTCTCCAAGTTATAGCGAATATTAACACTTCTGCGATCTTTATCTGTCGCCAGAACTTTCAGCACAGCGGTTCCACTGTCTGCATTTTCCAAGACTTCTGCTTGGTAATGTTTTTGAATGAAATCTGGAGCATTATCATTAACATCTTTTAAATCGATTTCCAACAGTGCCCTGGCAGTGGCGTTTCCTTCGCCTAATTCTTGCGCCACCAAAATAACATTTAAGCTCTTATGACTTTCATAATCCAGTAATTTGTTATTTCGTACTTTTAGCACAAATTTTGAGCGGCCTTCAATAACATTAGGTATCACGTCAAAGGTTTCGTTATTATTTTCCAATTTCAACGAGTAAATGGTTCCGGTCGTACCGATAAGTTCCATATCTATATCAAGTTGCATTCCGATTGGAGCATTTTCGTCGATTGTTGTTTCAAAGCTTTGTTTATTAAAAAATGGTGAGGGCGACACAAGAGGAGGTGGAATGAGAGCTACTTTAACGGTTGATGATTGAGCTGGTGTTTCTTTGGCATTTGACCGGACTTCTTCGGCGACAACGGTGAGAATAATAGGAATGTTACTATGGCTGATTGTCTGAATGTCAAGTATGGGTTTGACAAGTCGTAATTCCCCTAAAACAAAATAAAAGAGCAAAATATACCTTCAGACTTAAAGTCTAGACAGGAAGTATTAGACCGGAAACGGCCATCAACGTCACCCTTGTGAGTACATTCAACATTCTGATGCTTGTAAAATACTGGTTGGTTACGTATTTGATAGAACATACCTGTATCTTCAGAGAGATTGAAAAACTGCACAAATGGATTGCCTTCAGGTACAAGTCCATACCGAATATCTCGTGGCTTGCCCCTGTCCCCATCTTCAGCCGCCACCTTTAGAATGAGATCTCCAGGCTGCAAACTCGAGGATAATTGAGTTGTGGGTGGAGCTAAAGTAAATACAGGTGGTGTATCTTGCTCATCAAGTACTGCTACCAACAAGGGCCAAGTTGCAATGTTTCTAGTATCTTGATCGGATTGCGTCCAAGGATCCTGAAAGAGTAAATCTTAATACTAATAAAATTTAACTCAATTATGTTTCATTATAGCCTGTATAGAGTTTATGTTTTCTTATAGATTTCTTTGTCACTTGTATAATAGATATCTCGATTGCGTGACTGAAAGACACCGTAACGATTTGGGGTTCGAGGGTTAGAAACCGTTTTCGAGCACATAATAGCGGTTGGTGAGCTGCGTTGGTGTATTAAAAGTAAAGGATTCGTGACTGCGCGTGACCTATGATTGTAAACGGCATGCTGTGTAAGAAATCGGTTATTTAATGTCAAGCACTTTAGACTGAGACACCTCTAGAGAACAAAAAGAAACAAAAGATTTTGTTTGAACTATTTTTATGTGTAATATGGCTAACAAGATCATTTACATGGTTTTCAAGAGTAAATAATTACATGACTCGATCAATGCATTATAAACATGAACGTAAGGCGAAAATTGGATTAAACTCTATCATCTGCATCATTGAACAATTTCTTTGATAAAAGGCTTTTTGGGCCAAATGGTAACTTTAATCAAAATTGTTACCGTGTGATAACTGTTATCGATACATCGCCCTCTTTTAGTATTTTATCTATTTGCGTGAATCTAGTTTGTTTTACATCTAGTTGTCCTGATAATCAAATGCATTTAACTTCAATCCTAAGAAAATACAAATTGATATAAGAAATAATTTGATTCTTGAAAATAGTATTCTATTGCTTCAAATAAAATTACGTCACAATTGACTTTAATGCAATGCTTTCGCTCTTTCTTTCTTCCTATTGTTTCTGGTATTTGAATATTAATTTATTTATGTCAATAACAGACTATCTAATTGTTTGTTCCATAAGATAAACCTCGAGGCTAGTGACCACAATTTAGTTATGTTGGTCATGTTAGTCAACGATGTTCTGGTGCGGTGGTCAGTTTGTATTCACGTACAATGCACACATATTGTTTAAGTGACGTGTAAATACATGAATTTGGAAAATGTAAATCAGTGACCCAGTGTGGGCGCATTAAATTAGGTCGGTGTTATTATTTATTATTTCTTATTGCGCATTTTTACGTCATGGCATAAGAAATAAATCTCAAGAGATGTAAATTTTTCTAAAATACAATGTTAAGTTTACACCCTGCGTAAATAATGGGCTGTACTTGATTGATTTTTTTTGCTGCTTCTTGCATTGAATGAAACTTTCTTGTACTTGTAGGAAAATGTTAACCTTGGCCTATTTATACAAACCATATAAATTTTCTAATTTCTTTCTTTCTTTCTTGTCGTATTAAAGGCTATTGCAGCCTGTTTAATGTTCATATTGCATCAGTTGAACCAGGAGTCCACGATTCTCGCCATCTTTTTCGAGGTCTACCTGGTAGTCTTCTACCTCCTCTTGGAATTCCATCCCTGACTATCTTTACAAGTTTATGTGATTCTTATGAATCGTGTGACGGCTGTTATAACGCAGGTCTCTCTATTTCCTTGTGTTTGGTTTTGTTCCGAGGCAATGAGAATACTTTGAGCCGTATAAGATGGTGGCTAACCTCACTTTCTAAAACTAATTTGTTTATTGCTCTGAATTATATTTATTTCATAAAACTATCAATAGAAATATTTAATAAGTGGATGGCATTACCTTGACATTTTCTTTTAGTCTAAAGCGATAAAACATAGTTTAATTACTGCCACTAATGATAGATTTGGTTCGCTCCTAAATAACTTGCGTGCTTATTCTTATTCTCTAATACTTTTTAAGGTTTAATTTCCGGCCAACAATACAAAAATTGCTCAAATCTAGAACAAGCGCGAGAAATACGACGTATATTTATACAAAACAAAACAAAATAAATAGACAACTCAATAAGTGAGATATAAAAAACGTAGAAAATTTGAAATGTAACAAAAAATCTATACTGACGTGTAACAAATAATTCCAACATGATAAACTTAATATATTAAGGTGAAATCAAAATATTTTGTATTTTGTTCATTCTTTGTAATGAGTTGGAAGAGTAAACATGATAAAAAATTACATTTGTTCCAATTATTATTGTGTATTTGGTTTCCCTGTTTTAATTCCAATTAGGATTCCTAACCATATCACGCAAGTGTCATCATGCTCATGTTATGCTGCATAGTCATTAATAACTAACTTTAAATAATAATGTAAAATTAATATCTGATTAGAAATTAATAACTTTCTTCCATTATCTTTAAACAATTACTTACATTTGCTAATATGGTTAAGTGATGAACAGTCCTTGTTTCGTAATCCAAACTTCCTAATAATATAATTGTTCCTTCTGCATCTCGAACACCCACAATCCGTTGCCTCAATCCAAATTGTGGCGATCCCCACAACTCCAACAAAACAGCTTTTTCTCGCAGCCTATTGCCTCTGGCTATCAAACTACCCAATTCCATATTGCGCCTTGCCCTCTCTGACACCATTAACAATGTCGGCGCACCAGGAAAAATGTTCCCAATTGGTGTTGTTGCATTTGTTGCTCGGAACGAACATGCCATAAACGCACTTTGTCTCGCCTTGGCGTTGATCACTGACACTCGGAAATCATAAAATCTTCCAGCTTCTAATCGACGCATAAGAATCACATTAGCCTGACACACTGAGTTGAGTCTGGAGCAATTGAGACTGTCTATGGCTGCGATAGTAACCTCTCCATCAATCGCAAAGGTAAGTGGATAATCAAAGTTGGGATCTGATGCGCGGAGGCGGTAGACGATAGAATTCACAGCTGCGTCAGCAGGGATGAGAATGTTGCGTAAAATAGCGGTTGGGTCAAAGGTGGGTGCCAAATTAGATGACTTTATCAATACAAGCAAGTAGTAAACATAAATATATGATTTACACATACTGATTAGAATTATTATATAGGAGAAATTAATTTAAGATAAATATGGACTAAAATAAGGAATTACGAGTAGACTATGCTGTAAGAGAGGAAACAAATATTATAATGACTCACAAATTAGACATTGCTTCGTGAAGTATGAGGAAATTAGAGTTTGAGAATATTATATTAATTAATGTGTCGTACACGACTTGCAATGAAATAATACTTATTGTACGTTTCAGTTTGTCCAATGAATTAATAAATTCAACCTATAAGTAATCTTCAATTATATTATTTTCACTCTCATAATGAGAATAACCCTATAAACAATTTATTAGCGGGAAAAACAAAAATAAGTAAAGTTGAAATATCCGTAGTGACGGAAAACCATGTCATAAATTTAATGTCGCAATAATAAGTCAAAAATTATTCATCATGAACTTTGAAGAAAAAAACTATCATCAATTTATTATGCAAATGCTTTATTTTAGTTTGTGGCATTAGTCTTGTAAATTAAAAGTAAACCAGAACTGTGAGTAACTCATTCTCACCAACGTAAAAAATCAAAGCAAATTATTGTTAAAAATATAATCATAGTATATTTCCAATAACAATATTTTATTGATTTCCATAAAGAGGTCACCAAATGCAATGTTTAAATTGTTCGAAAGGGAAAGTAGAATTGTTAATTGGTTTATAAATAAGAACTTTTATTCAACCTACCTTTTTCAGTTAGATCACCACATAAATTTAATTCCGCGTTCGAATTTACATAAGCCACATTTAAACACATTGGTTGTATAGATTATTGCACATTATTGCTCAAGATATACATTGCTTATCAATTAGACATATGTTTCACTTTTTTAACAATAAACAGTTCCGTTATTTGGAATATCCTTTTTCTAGAAACTCTAAACAAATTGGAAATGACTAATAGATAGCAATCGGGTATCAAACATCAAGATTGAGTTTATTGCGTGGTTGCTTTCAAAGTCGTGATTACTACACCCCCGCATAACGAACGTGGCGCAACTGGCATGTGCTACCCAAAGCCGCCTCCATGTCGAATGCAAAAACAATCAGGTTGGGTGCTAGAGTTGGAACATACCTAGCGCAATATGTAAACGGTCATCTGGTCAGCGGCGTGCTGCCCATGCGTACGACATCGATATGGGAGGCGGCAACCGCTAGTTGGGTCGTCGCCACGGGTAACTGGACACATACAGAAAGTATTCAGGTTATTCTTGATCATATATTAGCATCTATTACAATGCTGATGATGGATGATATCAGAAGATTAATATATTAAACAACTATAAAGATTTGATAAAAATTTAGGAATATTTCATAAGACATTATTTAAGTAGTTGAAATTTGCACGTATTTATACTATGAAATGTCCACTAAATGCATAGTTTCATAGAGGCCATGCCTGAAATAGCTTTTCAGCATTTCAGGAGTTGTCCGGTTAGTTGGCAAAAGAATCGATGTTCTACTTACATATGTTTATAGGTGGTATACTTTTAAGAATTGGTCTACATACACAACTTTGTCTAAGAGGTATTTTGTAGGGTTTACACAATTTGTTATCGTACTGAATTTCGTTAAATTTGGTGAGTCACATTTATCTTGAAAATTATATTTATTAATAAGTCTTTTAAAGAAAAATATAAATTGGTTTTTTAATATCTTCTTTCTTGAGGCATCGTTGTACGTAGAGATCAAGAGTGTAAGCTATATAAGACACACCAGCCTTAAACCTTAAACCTTAAATTTACAAAAGTAGGAAAGATGATAATAGAATGTTAATATATCAAACATACAGATGAATTGTAGCAACATTGATCTTATATATGCTTCAATTATTATTATAAATAATCATTTGTATCACATGATTGAATTGCGTTACAAATTGGGACTCCTACATTTCATTTATTCTTAATGAAATCTTAAACCACCCTCAAATATTATATTGAGTACTACGTCCTAGAGCATAATATGTAAGTAAAAAGTAAGAGTGGCAAATATCATTGCGGAACAGCAAATTTCCGATTGAGATGGCAGTCGGAATTCGATCAATCATGATTTTCTAAAAAAAAAAACGGGTTTTTCTAAATTTTTCAAGCGTCAATCGTTTTTTTTTTTCAATTTCGATTTTAGTGTTTAGCCGAATTTTGGTTGCAATTTGATATATTGTTAGATTATTTAGCTGTTTTCAATAACAATTCGTGAATAAATGTGTGAACGTTTATCCTTAATAGTTCCACAGTTTTAAGTTCTCAGAGTGAGAATTTGTGAAAAAGGGCAGACGGGAACAAAGGGAACAAAATGAAACTATGTTCACTCGATGAAGTATGAGTTGCCCAATACAATACTAGTATTCCAATTTTCTCGACGCATTTAGTTTTGGAGATAGAATTTTTTTAGTCAAAAAGTTGAAACTCGATTTTGCGGCTGCAACAGTTCTAAATGACTCGACGGTTTGGCCATATCCACCGAATGATGGAAGACAGACTCCCAAAAAGTCTTTAACTTTGGATTCCTGAAGGAAGAAGGAAGAGAGGAAAGCCTAGACGTACTTGGCAAAACAATATCCAATACTTACTAAACACAAATGATCTAACCACGAAAGACTGCCTGGATCGTATCAAATTCCATATACATATATATCAGAACACAATATAAAATCAGTTAATGTAGATCAGATTGTTTTCATTGTTATGTTTGTTCACTGAATTAGGCCCATATAGTTGCGGTAAGAATAGTAGTTTAGGACTTTTTAGTACATACTAAGAGCATGTGACCATTACATCATCACTTTTGATGTTTTCGCATTTTTACTGGTCGCTTCTTCATTAGACTCGAGGTGCATCTACAAAACATTTGCACCAACTAGCTTATTACGCCATCCAATATATTCGCTTATTCTGAAAGTTAGTTGTCTGCATTAACAGCTTAACCGCTTTACAATGATACAATGATAAATATAAGCGTGGTCACGGATTACAAGAAGTACAGGTTAAGGCCACTCATTTCAATTGTGCACTATAACCTGAGCTCGGGGTTCCAGATTGTTACCGTTCCAGTTGCAGCAAGCAAAAATTAGTTTCAGAACATGTACTCGTACTGGAATGATATATGTACCACCTGAATGTCCTGAACAAGTTATCTATTGTTAGGTCGGCGAAAGCTGGGCGGAACAAACCAAAGGTAAACCCAAGAATTAAACGCGTTATGACGTTTTAAGAAATTAATGTCTATAAACCAAAACAAGTTGTGGGCGGCGGCAAACGGGTAGAATGTAGACTTGCCAACAATATGTGAAGAGGTGGAGCGGAACATTAGAATTCAAAATAGAAGAGAAATTGGAGATATTGAAAAGAACAGCCATAACCCCAAGTACAAACAGCAGATGAAATAGGTATAAAAGATGTAAATGAAAGTTTCTGCAAAAGCAAGAGTTAGCTCTTCTATCGTGCAATAACATAATAATTTTATTTAAAATGCTAACATTGAATACTTTCGTTAAAAACAAAAAGGTTTTTTTTTTTAATTAAACAATCAAAATGGGTGTCAAATATTTTCTCATATCAACCACAATCAAAGAAAACCTAGGGCCTAGATGTAGACCCCCATCTCCATCTTTTTGCCTTTTTAGTTTAGTTAGACTGTTTTAACGTAAACAAAGAATCAGTTTTAGACATGATTCTTATTTTTTGAAATTGGGAAGTATGTAATTTAACGTATGTATATAAAGCTTAACTTGTATTATCTTATTATATATAAATCTTTTTTATACCAAATACTTAGCAATACACACATGATTATATACAGAACGTTAACATTAACCATATAAACATCATAACACCAATATAACCTTACCTAGATCTTACAGGCTCAAGCAACAGTGATGCATCACACATCATTTTTGCATTGCTGCGTACTAAGAACAACAAGTGACATTCCTCATAAACCGTAAGTTGCACTTTTGCGCACACTAGACCATGCAACACGGTCGCTCGCTGCAGATCCAGCCATCGTTGCAGTACGAACTCCCGTTCCGAAGCAGTGCTACCCAAAGCAACATCTGAGGGACCCCAGAGTAAAAACTCGAGCAGAGACTTTACTTGCGAAAGCGTTACTGCCCTCTCCGAAGGCAACAATGATTGAATTAACTTCTTAATGGCGGTGTCCATCGGCAGCAAATCCATCACTTTTGATACAATCAGGCATAGGGTGCCCAATTCCTGCTTAGGCTCTTCGTTGGGATGCAGAATGTATAGTCTGTAGTGGGCTTCTTGCTTCTCTACATCTTTAGCAAACACAAAGCTGTTTAGACTCAAGGGCAGCTCCTCCACACCTTGAGCTTGAAGAGTCTTTAGACTATTAATTAATTGCAACAAAAGAACTATCGATGCCTTGTAGATTTCAGGCAGTTCTAGATTCTTCATTTGTTTTAAACTTCTCCCAACAGCTGAAATGGATTGAATTTGAAGATGTGGTAAGACTGATATAGTAGCCTGCAGAGAAAAATCAAGTTGTCGCAATTCTGGCGAAGTTTGTAAATACATTGTAGGCACCAAGTCCGAAAATTCAGTCACTGACTGCAATATTAAAGTGCCTAATGAGCAGCTAGGTGAATTCTGCACAATAGTTATCATCAACGTCACATTTAGTAGATTCCATGTAGCTTGATAGAATAAGCAATTTCCAATTTTGATTTGTTGTGATAACGTACCAGCAGTTGGGCGAATAGTGAAATCATTCCAACGTAAGTTTTCCGAAGATTTCAACGACCTCAAATGAACTGGAATGGGAGTCGTTTGTTGGATCTAGAACGTAATATTTGTTAATGTGGATTATTTTTGTATTGTGTTTATAAACAAAATTCATCGGTAGTCATAACGGTACACACAGGATCAACTTGAATGAAGAGAATCCGATGCTGTAGACTTAAGAGACACCGCGATAATTATGTTGACCTCAACTTCCTATGCGCGTGTGTGAATAACAGTAAAACTTGCGTGAAAGCGTGAAATAACATACTTGGTCATTTCATATACTTACATTTTCTAATACTTGGGCAAGTGCTTCGTGATTGGCAATAACTACGGCACCATAGTTGTCCTCAAGGTTTTTGTGTACGATACTGCGGCCCTTCTTCGAACGCAGCTTGTGTGTGCGGCCAGTACTGCCAAGGCCGTTGCCGTAACAGCATTCCTGTTCGTCTTCGGCGACCTACAAACACACAACTGGCGTCAATGACGGTCATGTGAATACTTTTTTCGGCGCTGGTACATCTGTGTCACGGATGCGTGTCGAAGAAGTTCACGAGATACAGATACAACACATAATTATATATAAAGTGCGACGTACAAAATGAGATAATTACCTCTGATTCGCTTCCGTAATAACTATAAGGTGAGTATATCTCTGATTCGGTTTCACTTCCACAGTACGTCATGGAAACAGATCTAGACATAACGCCAGCTTGTCCATTTGCAGGTGCTATTTTGTTATCAGTTACAATTGACTTAGAATCACACTCTGGAGAACTTGATCGATTTCCGATTAAATCATAAACATGCTCCTCGTTCTTGTCGCTATTTTTGTCAGTCGAATTCAACTCAATTGATTTAGCTGTCATTGTAGGCTCATAAACACTTTGGCTCGAACTAGTTTTAAGAAGATTCTGAGCAGCAACATCTTTGATTTCCCTCATACTGGCTGTCCTCTGAGGTTTGTTCGGCGTAATTGCACTACGAACTTCACCGATGTTGGCGTATACACTATCAATTTTCTTCGATAAGTATGGTTGAGTTTGATGCTGTAACTGTTTAACTTGAGTAGACTTAGGCGGCAATTTGTTGGGTGCTTCAGAATTATCGTAATTTCGTGGAGGTGGAGGTGGGCGCGCGTTTTCTCTATCTTTCTGTACTTGAATCTGTTCTTTGAGAAATGTTGTATTGACATATTCCTGTTCGTTTTGTTCATAATCTAAATTTATTCCTTTGCTGTTTATATCAAGAGGATGCACAATAACAAGTCGTGGTTTGGGAAGAGGCTTTTCTTCATCTGCTTTGCCACTGTTGCTACTACCCATGCGAAGTAGTTTCTTCAAAGAAAACTTTGCTTTCTTCTTTTTGTCCTCACTATTTGATGCCAAACTATCGGTTGATAATGATAGGGAGCGTCTTGGAGCTGGTTCAGGACCACTAAGTCTATTTCCGCTGCCGACAACATCGTTCAATATTATTTTAGGCGTGCATGAAGATGCTCTTTCTCGCTTTTCTTTTTCTCTCACTACAGGGCAATCGGTATTTGAAATCTGAGATGTTTTTCGCATGTAAATTGAATTACCCGATTCCTCTTGTGGTGGTTTTGGTGCCCTGCGTTTTTTAGAGATATCGGACCCATTTGAGTCTCTTTTTTGAATCTGAGTGTGTCCTGAGTTTAGATAATGACCCACATTACTAGCATTCGTTCCATCCCCAGAGAATGGAGTATGAGTAGAACTTGATATCTTGTTAGGTTTCAGTTTATCGGAATTAAATGTGGATAGTACCACTTGGTTTACAGAAATTGCATTTGGTGGCTTGCAAATCAGAATGGTAGATGGCTTGGTTGGAATTTTAGGCTTTTCAGAATTGAATAAGTGCAATGAATTATTTTGGACAGGAGGTGGACTCATAGGTAAAGCTGGGGCCGATACAAGTGGCTCATCCGTTCCATCAGACTCTGCTCTGCCATCCGGTTCGCCCACCAGCTCCCTGCTCGGAATATCAACATTCTGATACGCATGCAGTTTCATTTCTCCCAATTTATGTTTGCTGTCATTCTCCAAACTTGAATCACTATGAGAATCTTCAGAACCGCAGTGAGAACTAGAATCATCTAAGGATGATCCACCAGTTGCCGAATCTTTATCCTCCGGAGAATTATCATTATGTTTATCTTTATTCGATGCAATAGAATCTATACTTTGATGACTCGTATCCTTGTCAAAATATAAATTCATTAATTTACTTGATTGGTAGGTTTTCTTTTCCTTTATAGCAGGATTCCTCGTTAGTTTGGAAGCAGATGGCACTTTATTTTCGTTATTGCTTGGTGGCCCAACACTTGTCTTAAGAATTATTTCTTTGTGGACAATCTTCTTGGTCGGATTTACCGAAATTTTTGACTTTTCCAACGTTTCTGTTATTTCGTCTAAAAGTGACTTTTCGCCAGATTCTATTTTATCCACTTGATTATCAATGTGGATATTATTTGGAACTTGATCAGTGTTATCAGATTTGTTTGATTTTGCATCATTTAAATGTTTGGTAACTTCGTTGCTTTCTCGTGGTTTCATATTGATGCTTGGTTGATCTTGTCTAACTGCCTCAATATTATTTGGTTCAGCGCTGACAGTATTGCTATTATTGTTCTTAACGAACTTATTGCACATTGTAACCGCTTGCTTTACGCTCGAATTCTTTGTTTCTTGTCCGAATGGAGTCACTTGAACTAACAAAGTTTGTTTCTTGCCTTCGGCATCCATTTGTGGTTTTCCCAATTGAAGCTTCTTAGATGTTAAGTTCACATTGAAATCTGTATTTAATTTTGTCAACCGATTCAACTCGTCCTCTTCTTCAGTTGGTATATTGGACTCAATTGACTCTTCGTATGCAATCACATCTTCCTCTTCTTCGGACCAGTCCTCTCCACCATAACCTATAACTTGAGCTAAGTTAGCCATAAAATGTACAGAGTTTTTCGTTTTCTTGACAGAAGTTGAAGTTTCGCCATTGGAGAAATCTGTTTTAATAATGCTCTTCGTGTTTGTCTTCTCTCCGACTTGATTACCTTTTCCATCTGTGCAAGTATCACCGTTAGCGCATTCATGCTTTAATGCATATTTTGCAACACCAAGATTTCCTGCATTAAGGTATGCTTTATTGCCAAGACTTGCTGATCTTGGCTTGCTTATATTATTGTTATTTGTTGAGTACAGCATTGATGTTATGGTATTTGAGGTTGAAATACTACCACTTGCTGATTTGCGATGTTCGTCCTTGGACTTGAAGCAGTTGCTGCAAAGCTCTTTCTTCCACGCGTTCTGAACAAAGTTTCGGCAGATTATAGAGGAACTCATTGTTATCTACCTAATTAATCTGCAAGCAAATAAACAAATACTAAATTATACAGCATTTTAATAGTCTCTAAACTACATTACACAATATAGGCACAACAATTTCGCGAAAATCCAGCATTTCTAATATTTCTAAATTATCGGATCATTTGATATTTTCTTGTCGCTTGTAACGAGGATGAATGAATGCTAAAGTATTCATTTCCTATTTCTCACTTCTTTTCTTATTGCTCATAAATTATATTACAACAGCTATTTGTTCTGAGAAAAGAGACGATAATTATTCTCTTTTATTTGCATACACATGAATAGATAGTTAATAAATTTTAAACAATAAAATTATGTTCAATCAATGTATCGCGACCATAATCACGTAACCTTTAGTAAAGATCAGGTTTGCGAATAATAAATGCAACCAATAGGTTTATTGCAAGTGGCAAATAACAGTGTGGAATTTTGTCATTAATTTAATGGCGTAGAGTACGCAATGTTAAAACACCGGATATTCTAGTAATAGGTCAAATTACTTGACTGGCTTACAACATTATGACACCTATTGTAGCTGGCCATTTTAGGTGTATGCATTTCAAAATATGCATCAACAGCAATAAGATTGTATACTTTCATATTTACATAAGTGCAGATTCACTAGTCTCTCATTTACATGGCAGGTTTATAACCCACAGGTCAAGGTGCATGTAAACTGAAAAAGAGTATTGTTGAGTGTGGTCACGAAGTTCATTCATTATGTTTTTCAACATAATAAACTGAAATATTTATCATTGCAGACCCAATATTCTAACAAACTATGGATAAGATGAACCTGCAGACTTGTTTGCTAATGTCTCCTTAATCGGATTACGCACCTATTCACAATACCTTTACTGAATAATCCTTGTGATAGTTGATGTAGAACCATCTGACAATCTTGTTTTTAATTTATCTTGACAAGTCTCGGCTGCATTTCAAAATTGCTTCAATTACATTCCATAATATTCGATCCTGGATAATACAACTATCGATCCATCATTTAGTGATTCCAAATAGGTTTAACACATGTATAATGTGTTCAATGATAATTAAGGTGAATTTTATTGAAATTGAGTAGTTTGTTCTACTTGATACCCAACAATCTATGCAAATTAATCACTTCATAAAAGATATTAGGACTTAATAATTCCTCGAAGTGTATCAAATGTCAAACACGTTTTGTTACGGTAACAATTATGTGCGAACAAGTACGTGTGCCTCTAGACCAGACATTATATTATGCTACTAATTTCCGCATACCACTTTTTAACATAAAATCTGTTACTATAACTTCAGATTGCAAAATCGTTTAACGCCTTTAATATTTCAGTAAAGCGTGCATCAATGACATCAACATAATTCTTGTCCGCATACATCATACGATTAAGCATTAATTGGTTCCATCGCAGCACATTTAGTTCTTCACTTGTTGGGTGAGGTTGGGTTGCCGCGCAAACATCAACTCGTTTCTTGCACGTTTGCAAAGCAGTGTCAGTCAAGTTGTTTTAGAAAGTTGTAACGGCCATCAACCATCGTATGATGACCTTATAAACTTATGAAATCCACGCCAAGACAATCCAACGGAAACATGTCAATTCATAGTCTGTTGCAGTACAAATATTATTTTACTCGTACAAGAAATCTAAATCCCTACTTCATAACGCTTTACAGATAAGATGCAAAACTTAATCACTACGTAATGGATATAAATCAGATATCCTCTACTTCTCATAAATTCAATCAAAACTAATCGAATATCTGGCTTACTTAAATTTCTCCTCATTTAAAAAATTACATTTTCAATTGCGAAATTCTCTAGATCTTTATGCGACTTCTTTCATCCATTTTAGACGCGTTTAACACCTACCATCCTAGTTAGGATTCCACAAATGCTTGTTTACTATTATTATTAATAGCAATGATGTGTCACAATTGATGAAGACTTTCACCGTAACACAAATGTGAAATTAATTCAAAACAATGACGTACATTTTAAAAATACACTTTAAATGATTAAGTGACATAATTCCACATTACCTCTGATGCATGTTCTTCCGAAAAAGAAAGATTTAAAACTTATGTAGTGGGTAAATTCAAAAACCATTAGTCTTACACGTAACTGTTATTTTGTGTAACTAGAAAGTATTTGACTTTTTTTCATGTAAACTCAAAATTTGCTAATTAAACTGAACATATAATTTAAATACATCTAAGGCGATGTACGAATCCTGAGTTGAGCACTCATTTAGGAACGTGCTATCTTGGAAAATGCTCAATAATAATCTATTTAGCTTAATTTAAAATAAAGTAAAAGATTGCTAAGTGTGGTTACGAAGTGTTTAAGATTTTTTATGTTGATAAGATTTCACTTTAACACTTAGTAATATTCACTACTTGTTAAAACGTTTTTGGCATGTATATTCAGTATACTGAACGTTTTAACAAGTGAATATTACTAAGTGCTAAAGTGAAATCTTATCAACATAATATAGTGAAATAAATAAAAACATAGAAAACCAAACTGAAAAGCCGCTGCCGCGACTTCTGGTTGACAGCTGATTCAACAATTTACCAACAAATGCTAACTAAGGACCAACCTCCATTGAGATAGCGGTTTATATTCTTAGGTTTTCTAAGGTGTCGTATTATAAATTGTCGTCTACCTTCCACGGTATTACGAGTATGGTCTACACTATTACTCAAAAAACAATTGGTATAACAAAACTATATACACTAATGATTAATTTGTTGCGATTCTTCTGTAATATATATTCCAAATGATAATCTTTTGATAAATTAACTTACTCTACTCGACTCGTGAGTTGTTTTTAAATTGGCTTACGGCAATTAATCTGTATGGACTTTCTAATTAATGGTTTCTTTCACGCAGAAATGAGTTTGTGTATAAATACTATTACAGGCAAATCGGCATAAAATCGTCAATTGAATGATATAATTCCATTTCAATTTAGTAGTAGGTATTATAACGAAAAGAAATATAAAATATACATCCATATTGCTTTTACACTAAGAGGTATGCCTCCGCTGTTAAATGCACCAGATACCAGTGGCTGGAGCATCAATGACGGCTAAGGCAACAACTTGATCAATTTTGAGGTTGATGCTCTAGCAGCCAACAAGTTTCACAAAGAGAAGGTTAGCTAAAAGAGAACTGGCTTGTTTTACTTACTGGCGGCTTTACATGCCGCTCCCTGTACAAATTGAAAACAATATATAAAGGATGTGAGAATAACGTGCTTCACACATTGTTGAATGTACAATTCGTGTAATATATTATTTAGTATTTTATCTATAACTTGTTTTAACTTTACGGATTAGCAAATCAAGTGCGGATTTCAATTTCCGTTTAACATTCAATAAATAGTGAAACAAGGAAATGATGGTATTTATGGGAACAGCATATCTTCACTTGCAACTCCAATTAGAAATAAAGCTACTACTAAATGTATACTTTCTCTACGAACCAACAGTCGAATACAACAAAAATCAATGATACCCAGTTTAAAGTTAATAAATAATATGATTTACTTTCTTATTATTAGTTATATTAGCTATATTCAATTATAACCAATTATAATATAATCCAATCTATTTGCAGCAATAATAAAATTAATTGCTAAAATATATTTACACCAATGCCACTGTCATCCACTTTCTTAATAGCCAAGAAAAATGACTAAATAGAAGGTTTCCAAGTTACAACAAAGTGAAAACAAAACAATTAGTTGGTCTAAACATGTTTCGTGATTCATGAGAGAAATTAATGTAAATTGTTTTACAGTAGAAATAAAATTCTAAAGTGTGCATGAAATGTTCATTCATTCGGTTGTATCACCAATGCAGTGAAGTGAGCTAAAATAGCATGAGACTAAAATGTAAAAGCGCAAATTATAAATAACTTTAATTCAGCATGTTCAAGAGTCTACGAAACGTCCACCACACTCGTGTGACACTCTTTGGCAGTTGGGGGCCTACAGTTCAGCTGAATTAATTGGTTGATAAATAACTAATTATATTAAATAAGCTTTCAACGAAAAGCCATCTAGCCGAACACGCATTGCAGAGAACGTACCTGGTTAATTTAGATGCTGCTAATTTAATGGGTTACCCTAGAATGAGCACTGCATCGGTGATGCAGTGGAAAGCAGTAATGTGCTTGAGCAGATTTGAATGCAACTGTCGGTGCCGTTGCAACTGTACTTATGTGCGCGGAATGTGCGGAGTGATCTTTGACTCGCTATGACAAGGAAGAAGAACGAAATTTGGGCACATTATACAATCGTTATTATTATTATTAACTCAATCACAACTATGTTGTTGAACAGTTGAACCTAGCCAGGAAAATATTATATTTCTATATTTTTATATACTGTATGACTCACGTTTTTGTCTCTCCAGTGTATTCCTAGTAATTTATCTCCTGCTCCCAGAACTGTGTTGTATCCATTGGTGCGACGAAGCTTTATTCTTGATTCTCCTCTCCGTCGGCGTCACTACTGCAAGAATTCAAGTTGCTCGCCCTTTCACACTACAATTCACTTGCTTTGAAAATATCTAGTTGAGGTTTATTGCAGTTCGATCCAAGCACAAATAATCTTAGCAACTATAATATCGAATCGAGTCTATTTGGGTAAAGAGTTTGTATTATTATATTCTTTATTCGGTAACTTCTTTGTAATCGAACGCGATCGCGAAGTGCATTCCACGCTAGGCCGGCAACGCGTCGACAGTGTGCGCGGTGTGCGCGCTCGCAGGCCACTTGAGTTCGCAGATTTTGCTTAAGTCGAACGCAAGAGTCGCAATGGCTGAGTGTGGTTGGAAGGTAGGAGAGAGCACAAAGGAGCGAGCCACACAGCCTGAAGCAGTCAGAGCCAGAGGGGTGGGGGCTAGCCGTATATTGTTGGAGTAATCTTGTAACAATGTCCTGCAGCTTGAAAATATTTTGTAGTCATTATCAAATTTTGAAGATATCGCAAGTGCAAATTGCTCAAACAAACTTGGACATCAGAATGTAAAAAACCATTGGGCATAGTTTATTGAAAAGTGTGAAACATTTGCACGCAATAAAACAACTATCTAGTAAATTGCATATGAATGTGTTTTGCAATGGTATTTAATTGTATATTGTAGGTCCCTTCATAGATACTTCCTAACTTGACATCCCTGTAAAACTTTTCTTGCGGAAAATCCTTGCTGATTCCCACCGCGCCCATCCAATCAATACATTTAATTGTTACATTTTGGGCAACTTCCGCAGCAAAATATTTGGCCATCGCTGCCTGCTTCACGAAGTCTTTCTTCTGTTCAACCAAGCGCGCGGCGTTGTATGTAAGTAATCGGGCTGCTTCAATTTGAGTGGCAACTTGCGCAATTTGATGTTGCATTCCCTTTTGAACAATAAATGAAAGAATGCTGTAGAAATATTGATGCATTCATGCTCAGAAAACTAAAAATACACACCTGAAATTCAAAAATCCCCTTTCCAAACTGT
Source organism: Diploeciton nevermanni (assembly GCA_027575565.1). Taxonomy (NCBI): domain Eukaryota; kingdom Metazoa; phylum Arthropoda; class Insecta; order Coleoptera; family Staphylinidae; genus Diploeciton; species Diploeciton nevermanni. The sequence continues at coordinate 43,629 of JAODIE010019857.1, forward strand.
TGTCGTTCCAAGGTATATGGAACAGATACATCAAAACACCCCTGTGCCAATCCAAGCATTTGCGCAGCAATACCTATTCTTCCTTCGTTTAAAAACCCAGCCGCGTATTTGTATCCATGCCCAAATTGACCTAAGAGTTGGCTTTCATGCACCCTGCAATTATCAAAATAGACCATGCAAGTATCACTTGCACAGAGGCCCAACTTCTTTTCCGGTGTGGCAACGATCAACCCGGGTGTATCACGCTCCACAATAAATGTAGTTATACCCTTATAACCATTTTCTGGTTTTGCGTTCGCCATAACGAGGAAAATTCCAGCAAAGGCCGAGTTTGAAATCCACATCTTACGACCATTCAAAATGTAGTGGTCGCCATCCTTTTTGGCTGTCGTTCTTAGTGAAAACGCATCTGACCCAGAAGTTGTTTCAGATAAAGCAAAACTACCACAACATTCGGTAGCTAACTTTGGTAGATACTTGTTTTTTTGCTCTTCGTTGCCGAGTTTCATTATAATAGCGTTAACTAATGTGTTTTGAATATCAACACTTACTGCCACGGCAGGGTCTATTTTACTAATTTCTTCTATGACTTGGATAGTCGTCATAAAATTACAGCCGGAGCCGTTGTATTCCGTTGGAATCTCTACTCCCATAAACTAGAAGTTATCACTCGGCATCAATTTCAAATTGAAAATGAACTGTGCTTGACTAATTAATGTTAAGAAATGTAATGTAGTTTGTTTCTCCGTATTCAACGAATCAAAACGTGAAATATACCGCAAGACATATGGCATCAAAGTATCGCAAAATGGTTCTAACCTACTTATTTTTGTGATTTTCTAGATATATAAACTCAATAATCTAAGCTCAATGTGTCACTTACACCATTATCAAAAATTTGTTTCAATAAAGTATCATCTATTCTTCCATTGGATTCCATTTCCTTCACCTTTGGTGCAATTGTCTCCTTAGCAAAACGTGCAACTATAATAACATAATTAGTAAACAAAAACGGTGTAGAGCGTATTTCCTGCATGCCTGTTTCCTTCGTTGTTAATTCATCTTTACTGAGGATTTCGAGTGGTAAATGCGCTGCAGCAGCTTTCGTGCTGCATTTACATGCAATAATTCTGCTAGACGCCGCTGCATACTAGGTAGGTAATCCAAATGGGCATATAATTTTTGTATGGGAATTTAATCAGTAAAAGACTATAAAAAAAAGACTATCTATAGAATAAATACCTTGAAAAGCGTAGGAATTATAGCATGCATATTTATTCGGGCCGGTCTCCCAAAACTTAACTAAAAGTTGATGCATAGGCTGCGTTCAAGGCTGATTGCAAAACTTGACTGCGGTTGTTTTCCATGCCGCTCTGCTCAAGTATAGTTATAACGCAATGAAAAGGTTATCGCAATTTAACGCTGAATTTCAGTTTAAATTATAAATGACATATTGAAAAGTAAATGCCGTTAAATTATTAAATATGTTATAAATTCATCATTAATAATTTTCTATTATATTATATTTGCGAGAGTAAACAGAATGTAATTTATATATTATTACAAAGTGTTTGTAACACTCTGTGTCACTTTCGTATCTTTTCGGCACAGCTCGGTTGTTTAACATGGCAGGTAGATGATGACAGCGCCCTCTGATCAGCCGGGCTCTCTCTTTCCGTTTGCAAGTTTTGTGTTGCTGTTGTCGGTACGTAACAATCTCCACAAATATCTTAAATAATCCATCTAATTTCAAGGAATTACTATTTTTATTTATTCTGATTGGTGTCTTTATGATTTGTAGATTATATTTCTTTCCATATTTATGGCAGTCTATTTAAATTGTTGGACAATTTCGATTATTTTCGATAAGTTAACCTCGCAAATTACATATTTCATGTTTTGTTTTTTTTGCTTACAGGAGAACTACACAGCATTCATAATGAAACTTAATAAACTCGTCTCGTCTGATCGGAGTAAGAATAGGAAGCGGCATTTCACCGCACCGTCTCACATAAGACGTACGTTGATGTCGGCACCGTTATCTAAAGAATTAAAACAGAAGTACAATGTGCGCACTATGCCAATTCGTAAGGATGATGAGGTGCAGGTAAAAAACTGAACTTTAATCTTACATTGTTTTTAGTATGGTATTACATTGGTTCATTGTCTAAACTATCTGTGTTTCTAGGTAGTACGGGGTCACTACAAAGGCCAACAAGTAGGAAAGGTGGTTCAAGTTTATAGAAAAAAATTTGTCATCTACATTGAGCGAATTCAACGTGAAAAAGCTAATGGTGCCAGTGTATATGTTGGTATCCATCCATCAAAAGTATGTATTATTTTTTTATAGTGTGGTTACAAAGTGTTTAAGATTCATTATGTTGAAAAACTGCACTGATACTGAAGAAGGCAACATGCTGAAAACGTTTTACAAATCAATTTTAAATAAGTGTTATAGTGCAGTTTTTCAACATAATGAATATTTTTTTATATGTATAAATCAAAACTATATGATGATCAAAACCATTCACAGACTTGAGGTTTGAGCTAATGCCTGTGCAGTTGGGTTAGGTTCTCTTTCTTGGCTATAGCAGCATTTTGTTACACTCAAAAATGGTAAAAAACTGGTACTGATTCTATTACGAATTCCTTTCCCTCCCATATTTAAGTTATTTGTATGAATTTGTATAGCTTTGTCTTACTTCTAGTGTGTGATTGTTAAACTGAAGATGGATAAAGACAGAAAGAAGATCATCGATCGAAGGGCAAAGGGACGTCTTGCAGCATTGGGCAAGGACAAGGGTAAATATACCGAGGAGTCCGCATCTGCCACAGCAGTCGACGCTTCATAAGTTAACATTTTTTTGTATTCTATTTAATACAACTAAGAATTACAGATAGAAAACAAACTTGATTGCTGTTTTATTTTGTAACTTGTTTTAATTGCATACATTCTTTAATATTTATTCTTATTGTTTCTTGCATATCAGGAGTTTAGGTAATGATGAATTCAATGGGTGTTCTGAGAGTATTTCATAGCATTGCTTAAGTACTTTCTGTATTTTTTCTCAATGAAGTCACATGCCAGACATCACACCACAAATAGTTTTATTACTACTATTTTTAGTGGCTAGTTGGTTATCCTCAATTTTATTTAAAAAGTATATATAAACTGATTTTACTCCCAAAATCACATCAACAAATTATATATATATATGTATATATGAGACACTTGGGATGTCTCAAATAAATGTGTTGATTACATATATGTAAAACACAGGTACTAGAACTTGTATGGTCAGTTTTATTCAAAATTGATTTATTCCTCAGTTCTTTTTTCAATTCTGTTCCCAAACTGTTTCCGAAGTGATTTGTTCAATCCTTCCCTGTTTCGTGCAAGTTCAATGGCATAAAACTGTATTCTAGGTGTAAGAATTGAGTTGTTTTCATTATAATCTTTACTTGCATCTGTTCTCAATAAAGTACCATAACTATAATCCTGTACAAATTTAAATCTTTCACAAAAATTTCTCCACTTTATTTTTCCATCAAGATTCTTCAATTCATCTTCATTCAAATGTTGAATGTTAAGATTTGGGAAGGTTTCTCGGAAAACAGTATAAATATTGTCATCAAATGGTGTTAGTTGTAAAACACTAGGATCCACAGATGTTATAATCTACAATACTGAAACTTAATTATTACAAACAAGGCGTGTTATGTATACCATACATTGAAATATGTATCTGCATGTTCATAGGCCTTCATTGCCCACATCACTTCCAGTTGTTGGTCATTTTCAAATTCATCTGCTGGTCTAGAGAGAACATCCTAAAATGATTGATTTATTTAACTAGTCTTTAGATATTCTTATAATTATTATTACCATTGTAATAGTCGTTGCTGTTTTTTTTCAGTTTCTTATCTTCCCACTGTTTTCAGCCGTCCTAACGTCCGGATTCTATGGCTTGGAACCAGAGACAGCAGTGTGGTTAGGCCCAAGCAAGAACGTGCGCATGGCGCAGTCGCATTAAGCTGTAGTGATAGGACCTTGTGACTATTGTTGTTGTATGTTGTTGGTAATTTGTCTATTGACCCTGACATCTTCGCTCGCAAAATTGGTGAAGTAAGAACGGTGTGAAAGAAAGTGAATAATGGACGAAAGGACAGCGCGGCAACTTTACGTGAGAGGAGCAATATTTGTATTTCTCGGTGTACCAGAAGGCACCGAGTTTGGTATAGATTTGAAATCATGGGATACTGGGGAACGCTTTCGTGGAGTAAAGATGATTCCACCTGGCTTGCATTACATTTTCTATAGCAGTGTTGATAAATATGGAGGTATTGCACCCAGAACTGGGTTTTTCCACAATTTTAAGGAAGGTGAGGTGGTGGTAAGAAAATGGGTTAGTGTTAAAGAGGATATAAGTCTGGACAATGTCACAGAAGAAGAAATAAGTTCTCTTACAAATTCATTGCATGTGTTGGATAAGTTTCTTGGCCCATATCCTTATGATATTTTAGGGAAATGGAAAGCATTAACTACTCACCTTTCGGGTAATTTCTGGGTATATAATTTTGAGCATTTGATTATAATCTAGTATTTTAGTTGCAATGGTAAATGCATTAGTGCCTGAATCTGGTATAGTTAAATCTGCATTGGAACTTGTATCTAAAGCTGGAAGAACTGAAAATTATGGTAAAATGGAAACAGCTGATCAGCATTGTAAAAGAGGGAGGATCAGTTCTCAAGAAGATAGAGAGGATGATATTCTACCAGATTTAATTCCTATTAATGGCACTCAACTTAGGTTTGCAAAATTGCCTTGTCAAATGTATCCTGATGGAGCAACATCTTCGCAAATAACTCAGTGCCATATGGATTCAACTTATGCATTAGAAGTAATGCTTAAGGGATATAAAACGTAAGGCGTCTTGCCATGACGATAATATAGTTAGTTTAACGAACTTAATTTCTTGCAGCCAAATTGATTTAATTGGAGAGCTTCAATTTTGTTATGTGTGTTTTCTTGTTGGGCACAGTTTGGATGCTTTTATACACTGGAAGAAACTTTTTGGTCTTCTGTGTTCTTGTGAATTGGCGATAAAGAAATTCCCTGAAATATATGACGCATTCATCACGATCGTCGTAGGGCAAATTCAAGAGATACCGGAAGAGTTTCTTGCCGACATTGTGGCTAACAGTAACTATATATACACAAAACTAAGAAGTTTCTTTCGAACAGTAATGGAATCCGATGCGGATGTCCGATATAAAACGAAAGCGGAAAAATTGAAACACACGTTAACGAAAATGCATAATTGGGATTTTAACCATTTATTGTCTGATGATGAAGATGATGCCCCCGTTATTGTAGATCTTAATGAAATTCACAATACACTAAACACAAATGACTGATGTCGTAAAAATAAATAGCTTATTAATCATACTCTAATTTATTTAAAATACGTGGGACGATGAGGCGGTGCAGCCGGTGGCGGGTAATACCCTGTTTGCTGATTAGATCCCATCGGCGGGTGCGGGTAAGCTCCAGAAAAACCCGGATAAACATTCATTGGTGTTGCAGACATATGTGGAGGAGGTGGTCCAGGCGGCGGTGCAACTATGTGGCCTGGAGGTACAACGGACGGACCAGGAAAGGAAGGATATCCGGGAATTGACTGATACGGGTAGGGGGCAATAGGTTCAGGAATTATAGATGTTATGGTCTTTACTGGAGCTGGTATATCAGCGTCTTTGCTTTGGCCATTGCTAGAAAGTTTTGTGTTTGGTGCGGTGGGCAATGGACGCGGTCCCGTGGGTGGACTTTCAGGTGTGGATGGGTTCGGTGTTGCTTGATACAAATCCAATACCTAAAATTGGTCATAAATAAGGGACATTCAATTTGCGTTAATATATCAAGCATTACTTGATGACAAATATCTTCCAAGAGATCCATTGTAACATCTTCAACAAACATGTCCCACCATCTCAAATGTTTAGTAGTCCTTCCAATCCAGTCAATCACTTCAAATTGACTTAACTTTCCTGCTAAGTACATTAAAGCCACTGCAATTATTTCTGGCTCCCATTGCAATGTGAGTGTTGTGCATAAACTGTCATTTACAAATGTCCAAGCCATTTGTACCATTTTTTGGAGTTTCTGTTTATCCCCTTTTAAACATTTTGCATATTTTAACAAGTAGCTGTAGGGGTGTTCCACCTGAAGATCAAATTTTATGGTTTGAAGTAAAATTCTTTCCAATGTCATGACTTCCTCTTTGGGATCTTCACCAAAAGTTGCAAACTTTTGCTCAGAAAGTAGACCTTTGGCTGTATTAATTATGTCCTTGCACTTTTTTGGTGTCTCCTCAACCTTACCAGCAAGAAACAAACAGCAACAAGCAGTCACATAACGAGGAAATTGTCTAAATGAATGAAACATATAGAAACGATGAAAGTAAACCACACCAGTTGCCATTGTGCTGTAGCCCAAATCCATTTTTGTGCCTGTTTCAATTATAAAGCGGGCTCCTTAAACAACAAAGTATATATGGCTTAAATCAAAATGGTTAATTTGTCAGTACCTTCTTTTCTATAGCGCATTTCGGTCTCGTGTAGAATGCCATCCAACTTTGAAGGTGTATTTTTAAGTTCCTTCTTATCATAATACCAGCAAGGCATTTTACATCCAACAGAAGGATTAATTAGCTCTGAAAAACTAAGATTTAAATAGTCTTCAAATAATAATGTTAAACTTGATTGTACTATAATTGCACAGTGTACGTATATCCCAACGCTGCTTTACGAATTTAATGTATCCAAACAATTAAATTCAGCTGCATCCACTCAATAACCAAAGGCAATCAATATGCAATCAAAACTACTGGTAACACGTTTATAGGTTATACATTTGAGCTAGAGATGTGACCGAGTGATACCGACGATGGCCGACACAGAAAATAATTGGTTTCAATGTAGGGAGCAGCGCTTCGGCAAAGGGCATCAAGAACAATACGTTTCCATCCGACAAAGACAAGCCAAATTTAATTATTGCAAAATTTTTTGACACTACTTCACTCAATGTTTGAACGTCTTCGACGTGTTGCTTTCTGCAGTCGCGCCTATAAGATAGTGCTAGTTGCATATTGCTTTTTTGTTGCTGCTCAGGGCATCTATCGAATTGCAACACTACTAGGTTGTCCGTTATACACATAGCTTGACATGTACTTCATGTATTTGTTGTCGTGACGTGTCGTAGTTGTCAGCGTTTGTTTGTGGCTTACGTTCTTCAAATTATTAAATAGGCCATCAGCAATGAAAGAAATATATTTAGGATTATTTCTTTCAGTGGTTCTTTGCGGTCATGTAAGGGCATTGTATTTTCATATTGGGGAGACCGAAAGAAAATGTTTTATCGAAGAAATTCCAGATGAAACCAATGTGCTAGGTTACTATATCTTGTTATTTATATATCTTGAACAATTATTAAATTTTTAATTTTTATAGTTAACTACAAAGTTGAATTGTATGATCCACGCAGTGGTGGGTTCATGCCTTCCTCACCAGGGATTGGAATGCACGTTGAAGCAAGAGACCCAGATGACAAGATTATTTTATCAAGGGTTTACAGTTCAGAGGGTCGCATATCATTCACATCTCACACACCGGGTGAGCATGTAATTTGCATGTATTCAAATAGTACTGCTTGGTTTAGTGGCTCTCAGTTGCGTGTACACCTAGACATCCAAGTTGGTGAACATGCAGTAAATTATGGAGATGTTGTTCAGAAGGAAAAGCTTTCGGAATTACAATTACGTATTCGTCAATTATTGGATCAGGTTGAACAAATTACCAAGGAACAAAGCTATCAAAGGGTAGGGAGCTATCTTAACGTTAATGCGATATTAATGCAATGTTCAAATACGTTTTCAGTTTCGCGAGGAAAGATTTAGACACACGAGTGAAAGTACTAATTCACGTGTTGTATGGTGGTCTATTACTCAAACTGCTGTGTTGTTGTTAATGGGAGCATGGCAAATGAGACATTTGAAGAGTTTCTTTGAAGCAAAGAAATTGGTGTAGTAAATTTTTTCTATAATTACACGTGTAATTTATCTGGTTCATTCTAGTTCATATATTGAATTTATGATTTTACAATTCCTTCATTGTACATTAATTGTTTCACATTTTAAAAAAATGAGAAGTGATTCAAATAAATTATTGTCTAAATTATATTTTCACCACACAACCGTTTTATTCCACATGTCCATAACATGTAAAATTCATTTTCATAGGTTGAATTTTAGAAAATGTGCCCTCCCTAACTGGACATAAAGTATACCAGAGCTCTGGGGACTCTATACACCGGCGAAATCTAACCCTCACTCAAACTGGCTGATTAAGATTTTATTATATTCCTATAGTTGGCTTAGCTGTTGTTTACAACACCTGTTGTTTACCGTTGCATAGCGATTTCAGATCATTCTCAAATTTTGCAAATATTTGACTTCTTGAGTTTTCATTTTCTACATTTACTATTTAATTTAGTGAATGTTGCTGTTTTTTAAATTAATACGTAATTACGTAATATTGCATTTCAACTTTTACGGTCACGCAAGAAATCTAGAATCAATTGAATCGTAGATGTAATAATTGTGTAGTTGTCTTAATAATAAGAACTATATTACTTAAATCAGTGTAGTCTCATCTTGTGTTTCCTCGGCAGGCAACAGCGATTTTTGACTAGCGGACTTTTCCGCCTTTTCGGTTTTCTTCAACATCCCGCCACCATTCTCTATGGATGAGCAATCCGGGGAGCTATTATCTAATGGCATGAAGTTGTTGGTAGTTGTACTGCTCGTTGAAGCTAAATCTTGTAGATCTGGAGATGCTAAGGGTGGTTGGTATTTTGGGCTCGCATCCAAAGATTCTTTAAGATGCATGACTGGATAACTTTCGCGATAGCCGCTCGTTGAAGAGGTGTACGATACCGCACTGTCTTCGTCCCAAGAGCCCTCATTGTTATGTTTGGTTCGCATTGATATTCGTAGCCTATGTAGATCGCTCACTGCGCTACCTACTACGGAGGCCAGCGGAGGCGTCGGAAGTGGGGTAATTGCAGTGGCTTCGGGTGGCGAGCTCATTTCAATTGAAATTGGTGACACTGGTGGGGTTTTATCAAATATTTGCTTTAGGTCAGGCCCAGCAACGTCAATCATATGGTCATCGAAAGTCTCGTCACGGATTGCGTCGGCTACCTCAGAGCTTGGGGGTAATGGATTTTGGGTAGACTCTTGGTGCTGCGACAACGTCCTCTGTGCGCTGGTGACCTGTGGCAAAGTAAGCGCTGGTGAGTGAATTTGCAAAATGGTCATTATTACCTCAATCTTATTCTTGCGACTCTTGCGCAAGCGAAACGTTTTGCGACTTTGTGGTTTGACGCGCTGCAATCGGGATTTTTGAGTGGTGATTGGGTGGTGGGCGTGGGTCTCTCCGGAACTTTCGTCGGCGGGACTTCCTGGACTTAGGGGGGTCGTTGAGGTTTCGCCTACACGCATGGATTTGTATGTTTATTAATGGTGGTTAATATGAAACAGAAACAATGCAAAAATAGAAGGTGTGATATCATTCTCAAGAACAAGTTATCACTAAACTATAAAGCATCCGTCTGGTGGGGAGCAAACTACACATTTATTCGATAGAAATTGTTGTACTGAAAACAACGGTGCTTAGATTGTTTCTGATGCTTGAAGGATCAAGTATCTTATTAAGGGGTGTAGTAGCTTTGTCCACCATGACTTTTGAACTAAATTAGATGCAAACAATATAGCAGCGGACGCGGTTCGTCCGATTGTTTTTACCTGAAGAATGTCTAAACTCTACGGAAGAGACAAAACGCAATTTTTGCGCTCTATGTTGGGAAGTCAAAGAATCAGACTTATGCATCGTTTGCTGCACAGATATCTGTGGTTGTTCGTCACTTATGGACGAGTGTTGTGAGCGATCTGAAACACATGCCATATTGGAAATTGTAACGGAGGTAGGAGTTTATGCGTATGGTCACGGTCATAGCTACAAACGCGCATAAGAGACTTGAAGCAGGCAGAGGAATAAGTAAAATTGGAAAAGATCGAAATGAATGGATAATATGAATTCCACTTGTTCGCATTTATCCTACCTGTAGGTGGGTTGATATCAGCCAATAGTTCATTTCCTTCGCTGATAGACGCATTCACCTGGTTTGAAGCAAAGCTTGTACTTGACGAAGATTCTATGGGCAGAAACGATGTATTAGGAATCACGAAATATTGCAGTTTGAGAGAACAAACCTTTTTGGGGCAAATCATTTCCTATTGCTTTGGTTGCATGCCTGCCGCCATGCTCTCCTCCAGTAAGAAACTCGATCAGTGACGGCCGCTGATGCCGCTGGTTAATCTCACTGGTCACATGAATCGTGGATTTACCATCGTCGCTCTTTTTGCCCGCGTCTGTGCTTTCTTCTGAGGAAGCTAAGTAATTAGAATTTAATATTAAGCGCGTTGTTCGGAAATGTCTGAAAGTTGCCTCCTACCGCCGCCTCAGGCGTCGCCGCGGTTATGCACTAATCTAAGGAAAAATATGCCCATAACAAACAAATAAATAAACAAATAGCAGCGTGTCTAAAATATGTGTTGCTCCAAATACCTAGTTCATATTCAAGATGAGAAGCACTGTTTATTCTATGGTGAAAGCAAAACAGCAAGAATTGATAATTTTCCACTTGCGAAACATTTTTTTTACGTTACTTGTGATGAGTGTTAGGTTTTGTTGAGTATTCTCACCGTGCAGACGCTAAATTCGATACACAAAACGGCAACTAACCAAAGAACAACTAGTGTATAAATGTTACTTTAAATACCAAAGAATATAATTAAAACTTACTCGAATCTTCCAATGCATCTTTAAGTTCCTTCATCTCATGTGCAAGTTCCATCAAAAGGGCACCACGCGATTTAGGCGGTGGTAATCCTATACCACGTATCTTGTCTCGTATTTTTTGGTGCATTGTTCTTTCAAAGTCGGAAATGGGAGGCTGTGCTAACTAATATTTTTGAAAAAAAAAAAAAAAACAATTACGTGTTTTTATACAATCGTACTTTTGATAACAAACATACTTTTTGAAAAATAAAGGGCTGCATAAGAATAAAAAGTGGTGTGCGATGCGTGACAATGAAGTCTAGAAAATCCCATAGGAAGCTTGACGCTTCGTTTCGCTTACCCAACTCACGCATAGCACGAGCAATTCTTGACCAATCTGTGATAAGCTCGCCTTCAAAGCATATTGTCATAACTTTTAATGCTGAAAGCAAACAAAGTTTGTAGAGTTATTCACACATATTCACACTTGCATGATTAACACACCAAGAAAGGCAACTTGGTATAAAGATGTATTTATTCTCGCCGAAGTTTTGGTGTCTCTAGCTCCTTTTGTATTAGGAGGGCTCATGGCGTGAAGAACCAAAGTCAATGCAAAAGAGATATCACTTGAACACATAGGATTCAAATCTAAAAATGCCGTAAACAAAGGATTGCAAGATTGATCTTGTGAATGCATTCATTCCGTAATTATACGCACCTTTTCTTCCGCTTCCTACTCTTAGACACAAAGGCATGATAAGATTCATAATGACATTTTCGGTTTTTTCCTGCGTGGCAAATGTTGAACTTCCACCAACGACATGTTCCAGGCTAAAAACCTCTACCGAGGTACTCAGTATTTGCAATGTGATCAACCGCACTACAGTGCTGCAAAAATGCGAGGGCGGTGCCTGATTCATAAGAGCAGCTGTTGCTGACGAGACCCCTTCTGCAATGCTACATTCGCTGACGATTAACGTCTGACAAGTGTTAATAAGTTGCTTAACGTGTTGCCAGTGCATAATGTAAGGGTACTTCATCATTGTATCGTACATGCCTTTAAGGAGTCCAGCAGCAGCATCCCAATCGGTGTTTCTCTAAAATAGAAATAATGTGTCAAATTCTATAATGAAACATATCGGAGCTATGTTACCCGAATCGATGGCTTCTTCGAAATTTTTTGAAACACTTTATCTAATCTTCGAAGAATTGTGATGAGGGCAGGCCTCATTGCGTCATTGGCCCACTCAGTTGAAGGAAGAATAAACATCATATAATGTTGCAAACCTCGGCATCCCATAGATTCGGGATCGTACGGAGAAACTTTTAAGAGACTGTGTGCAATGTCAGCTAATCTCTAAAATGATAGGTCGTCTCTTGTAAGAGGTAAATAGCACGATATTTACGAAGTTAATTATTGCTTACAATATGAGATCTGATGTCCAACAACTCAATAGCTTTTCCATCATGATTTGGTTTTCTGTACAAATCGGTCAGACGATTTGAAGCGCGACACACAAACTCTCCTACCAAGGAAAGTAACACATCTCTGGGCCGCCTATATTCGGCCCTTAAAACCTCCGAGTCTTCAACATCATGTTCGTATAAACTTTTTGCTCTAGAATGCTCACTCATAAACTTGGAGTGACTTTCATCCTCAAAGTCAAATCCGGGAGAGTATGGCCCCCGACTGTAATTCCTCTGACTACTTCCCTTATGCTCTGGACTGGACCTGTATGGACCATTATAGCTTTTGGTCAATGCTTCACAATTATTCACCAACGTTTTAATGGCCACCGCAAGTTGATTTATGATCTCCTTTTCCGACTTGCCCTCTTTGTTGTATGTTGGCAATTGTATGTGCTCCACGTAACATGGAAATATGGCCTCTAGAATAACCAGCATCTGGTATCCTCTAATACTCTCCGATGAGTAACTAACCACCATTACGCAGAGAGAGATACAATCCAAAATGGTGACCATTTCATATTCATCGTGATAACAGAAATCGATCGGTTTCAAGGGTTTCTCTTCTTTCACCAACTCAGCAATATTTAGTGGATCGGGAGATGGAGTCTCCAGAGACAATAACAAGTTAAAGAGACAACTCGATTGAATCTTATGAGCATCACCATAGGTTCCTTCTTCGTCAGTGTCTAGCATTGCTGATACCGAGCCAAACATTTGCAAAATAAACGGCTTCCGATTCATTAGATAAAATTGTTTAACGGCATATTCAATTGTAGTTGTCACGAGTTTATTTGTTTGATGGTTGGAGTAAATTTTCAGTAATGTTGGCATGATTAGTAAATATCCATTGGTACTAAAAATATTCTTAAAATGGAATGCTGCATTTATATAGGTCGCCATCACATAGCGTAGAATGCAGGAATCCTCCGAATGTAAAATAACAGCGCCGTTTAAAACGTTGAGGAATAAATGAATATCACCAGAATAGGCGAAATTACCGGCCATAGCCTCAAACATGCGAGCAATAAGTCGTACCCACATGAATTTGTGTAAAACGTCGAGACCTAGAAGCATTTTACCAATCTTTCCTCCTTTGTAGAGGTCTAAATCGGATTCGAGTGCTTTTCTTGGAAACGAAGGAAGCTTCATTAGTTCTTCGTGAAGAAACACAACGCGTTGAACTACCATATCGACATTCTTAAGGATTGCCCAAGTCAACAAAACCTTACCAATTTCCACAAATTTATAGGCCAGTTCTTGTTGTTGAAGAGCATCAAAGGCTTCTTCAGGTTTCATATAGATTAGTTCTAGCTGCGGATATTGGGAACGTTTAAAGAAGTAGTAGTCTCGGACATATGATGAAGGATTTCTAATTTGGTCTAAAAGATAAAGAAAGACTTGATTATGGGAATTTAAAATTAACCGCGTTGTTTTACGTGTTTTGTAGTCAACCAAGAAAAACTCCTTATGTCTGCATTCGTCAATTCCAAAGAAGTCCAACGATTCCTTTAGAATAGCGTAAAATTGGGTATCTTCCTGAACGGGAAATTGCGATGGAATACCACCTGCGTCAGGATCTTGCGGCCCATGCACTATAATTTTTTTCGCGGACGGAACATTCGCCGTAAGAAGAATTGATGCATCACATTGTTCTTTTCGTAAAATCTGCTTCAGATCCTTGAACATTATACCATGTACGCTGTGCACAACCATCCACAAAATAGACAGAGCTGTGCCAATCAGCTTTTGCCCATCTTCATGTGGACTCCTGACATAAAACATTACATACCCGATTATGTAATTGTACAGAGCAAAAGCAGCTTGCTGAGGCAATTTAGGAATGAACCTAATCAAATGCCGCAAGATTTTAAACATTTGGTCCTGTTTCTCGCGCGTGAGTCGTTCTAAGATGTATCGTAGACAGAGAGCAGAATCCTCCACTAGGCAACACCAAATCACTTGATATGCAACTTCATAGACAGCACTACCGTCCGCAGAAACGGCAGCATCATCCAGTAAATTGATTATTTGTATCACCGCCGAACATAAGCAAGATGGAAATAGAGAATGCGCAGAATGTAAATGATGACCAGTGTTTCGTGGAGCGTCCGTTTGGTCGTCATCGACAATTTCCTCATGCTCTTCACCTGTATGATAAAGAGAAGGTTCATGAGCTGCTTGCACGGTAATGGGTATTGTTGTAATAAGAAAATTTTCGCGTTCCTCCCGCTTCTTATCATCCTGCGCCTGTAATGCCATTTTGATCAGCTCTGTTTGCTGTTTCTTTCGTGTCTTCGTTGCCGTGACCAAACTCCGATGACGCTCTTGATTAATTGTGACCTCTTCAACTTTTGTCTTTACTAGTAATTCCCATGGAGAGTCAACTACATCTAGAGACTCGATGCCAATCTTTGGCGATGGTAGGGTAAATTCTATTCCGGGTGGTGGTACTTTAAAGAACAAATGTGCATTCTCTTCCATTCTAGGCCAAACTTGATAGCGCAACTTCCAGAGTACTTGAAAGCGCAGGATAGAGTTAATTCGAATTGTAACATCGGCATGAGAAAGCTGATGTTGCATCAATTCGGAAACTTGAGTAGGAATCTTAACGGCACAAAGAATAAATACAGACGCCGCGCATGCGGATACCTCTTGATTGGATTCCAATAGTAACTCCCAGGCAACGGAAAGTATATCATTATAGTGTTCTTCTGTCAGGATGACAGCTCCTTTTAATAGTGCTCCCAGCGGACTGTGAAATGCGTTTCTTACTTGAGTTTTGATATACTTGAGAATGGCAGGAATATCTTTAATTTTTTCTTCATTGGTCTTTTTTTGTTCACCAAACTCGCAGTCGGCAATATCTCTTGAAGAATCTTTCATGAATTTGTATTGCGAATCCTTATCCCTATCCACACGATCTCGTTTTCCGACACTATCTTTTCGTCGGATTGGTGAGACTTGAGATGATGCTTGATCAGAAACTTTTCGTGATTGGCCTTTATCCTTTTTCCCTTTGCGACGTTTGTTGTCCATGTCTACATTAAATCTATCTTCAACAATACCAAACTCTTCCCCATAAACCTTGCGCACTGATTTGATCAATCTTGTAGTAGCACGCATCACTCGTTGATAGCAGTATGGATGGCAATAATTTTGGTGGGTGCAAAAGTAGTACAACGAATTGGCTACTTGAACCATAACCTAATTAGAAGCAACATTTTCAAAATGTTGTTTTAAATTGATTATTAAAATGTATTTTTAAATATACCTTTAGCCATGGCATATTTTTAGGAGCATCATCGCTGTCATTACTATCGCTCGGACTCTCCGGCGGTTGATCATCACTCAAAACACCAGGTGACTCTTCCCCACTAGCTTCTTCAGCGGCGCCTGGTTCAGAAGTATCGCTGCGATCCGAAATAGAGCTGACCTTTCGCTTGGACTGGATGGAATCTGTGCGTTTAACAGTCTCGGGAATTTTCCCTAATTGATGTAACAAACAAAGCGTAGGGGTTCTACAAACGGGACGCACGTGCACAACATTCACACATTACATAGAACGATGACATAAAGCTTTCACATTCAGCTTGAAGAATGAATGATACACAAATCGGTTGTAATATACTCACATTCCGATAACTTACATTCGTTTTCCATATCTTTGCCTTCTTTGGTCCCTCGTCGAAGTTTCAAACTGCGCCTTTTAAACGATCCTCCAGATACGGCTCCAGTACCGCGCCTTAAAAGATGTGGTCGTGGTTGATTTATCCTTTTCATCTCCTCCCCTTGCAATAGTGCTTGCATTGTTACTGTTGTGTTGGAACTACCTTCACTTCCTTCATTGTCCGGTTCGTGTAAAACAAAACTTATTTTTCTCTCGGCCTGTACGGGTTCTCTATCGCCAGCAATGCTTTGTAAACTTTGGGCGGAAGCCTGTGAATGCCCCATAGACGATAATGCCATGGACCACCTTCTATTAGCTTCCTTACTATATATCTTCTCCCATGGTGGTGGCCGCTCTTTTGTACCTGCAATTATTCTTGTTGACTTAGGCAATGCTTGATACGTTTCCCGTAAAAAGGCAGTTATCTCCATTAGCAGCATACAAGCCAACAACCTTAGAGCAACTGGACAGGATGAGCCATAACTATTGATACTAGCTTCGTCAAGAAAATCTTCTTCTTCGTCTTGAAGTAATAAATCCTTTTGCTTATTTTCATCAACAATCAATGAAGCAATTGTGCCACGGTTTTGCTTATCTTCGTTGATAAATTCCTCAAGTCTGACGCCAAGTGCCTCAGCCCATTGATGAAACATTTTTCCGGCTGCGCGTTGCATAATATGTGTGCGACGTATTCCAGCCGGTTGACCACGAACAGGTAGCGGACCTGATGGTCGGAAAACCGGAAAAGTCATTTTCATCCACGTGGGCCACAAACCTTTGTTACAGCAGTGCACGAAATAGGAGCACTCTAAAATAAGGGCTGCGCGAGATACCACTGTAGCATGCGGCAAATCCATTACTGCTGCGAGGAGATGGGAGTCTGGGACCGCTCCAGGTGAACACGTTTCTAACATAAAAGACAAACGCGTCATTCCATGGTAGATGGGTGCTATTGGTACAAGTTTTCTTTCCTTGAATACGACGAATTCGGATTCGCGTGACGATTCCCCAAAATCCATAGAGTTCTTTCTGCTTAAATCTAATAGAAGCAGGTTTAAAATGTTTTATCATGTTAAATATTAAGTATGTCATCTTACAACTTCCAGGAGATTCTTCTGCGCTTCCATCTCGTTTTTTACCCTTTTTAAGAACCAACTTAGTAATTCTATCTTCCACTTTTCTTTTGGCCTTTTGCAGAGTTTGTCCAACATTTCCCGAGCTGCTGCTTTTAAGAGGCATACGATGATAGTATTTAGTTTGCGACTTCATAATGTTGCTATCAAGACTTTCGTTACTGTCCGGATTATCAGATCCATTTATTGAGGATAAATCACTTCGTTTAAACCAATTAACAAGTCCTCCAAAGCGCGATCGTTTAGACTTTTGTGTTTCGGGTATTTCTAATTTTTTCTCGCTGTGCCTGGGCGTTAGTACGTATTGTTTCTTTCGCAACGTATTCATAGGACTCTGACTGGTCTTGCTCTCGTCACCGTCAGTTTCTATCAAATTTTGAAACGGCGTTATCATCTGTAATGTTTAAGCTGTAATGGTTAAATGGGATATCGTTGTTAATTTTTGAGACTTGTGTAGACTTACTGCACATGTTGACGAAGTACTTCGTTTTTTAAATAATATTTTTTTCATACTTTTCTCATCAATGGGATAGGATGATTCCGTTGCCATCTCTTGCAGCTCTTCCATTTCAGGCTGGTGCAAATGGCGGATAACTCTAGTCGTCTGCATAAAAGGTTCTTTTTTTGATGCTTTATCCGCTGTATCTAAAAGTGCACTGAGGGCCACTCGTCGGAATACACTACCATGGGCTTCTTTCACGTACGTCATCAATTGACGAACATCGCAATACAGTGCCTAAATCAAATAGCAATCAATAGCAATGGTAAAGACGTCCAATAAATTGGCTTACCAAATTCTCGGGCAATTTTAATTCCTTGGTTGATTTAACAAATCTCGTCACGAGAGGTTTAAAGATGTTGCTTATGATGTGTCCTTCCACGCCGCGTATACTGTCGCCGCCGAGGCCTGTGCCAAGAGTGGAACCGTGGTGGCAGTTGTTGGTAGTTGATGATGAAGATGGTGGTAGTTGTGGTTGAATTGGGATGTCTGATGGTGAATTGCTAGAGCCCCGCTTATGGTCTACGCGTTAAGTTAAATACTCATCGAAAATAGTTAGCAATTCCAAGAATGCAAAAATGTAATAAGGTGAAGATGCCATCAAATTCCTACTAGCAATATACAATTACGTACTGGGAGATACTTCACAACTACTTTGGATTGCTTTTAGGTAAAATTCGGTTTGACAAGACCAGAGAGAGGCCCAATGCAAGCACACGTAGAAGCTACTTAAGTACTGTGTGAACATGAAAGTCAGGCTGATATCACCAGATTTTGATGCCCACATTGAGTAAGAGTAAGGGTGTGCAATGTGGTCAAAGTGTATGTGAAAACAAGAAATATACTTACTCAATGGAGATAGTAGCGAACTAGGATCAATGCAGAAACCAACGTAACTATGTAACAAGTCAAGCAAATCATGCAGTGGCTGGTATCGGACGAAATCTCGAAGGTAACTATTAAATTGTTTGCTACTTGCTCGTAGTAGCTTTCTTAATATATTTTGACATTGTGTTCGCAAAAATTCAGCATTAGGACCTTTCTGTGCATCAGCGCAACAACCATGTGGACATCCCAGATGTTTCAGGACCCTTTTGACAGTAATAAGTATGTAATTTGTGCACAGTTTAACCTCAGAGCTGATCTAATTACCTTACTAGAATGCTCATAATTAATCTATGTGGTGATGTTCCAATCAGTTTTGTGTCCTCGTAATCTGACAGTTGATATCCTTTTGCTCCACTTGTTGCGTGCGCTTTTCCCATTGGGCTAGCTTCAGTGAGAGGTGTTGTTGCTTGGACGCCGACTGCTTCATCACGAATCAACTGCTTTAGGACACCCATGTCCATTAACAACTCAACAAGATTAAGAATCACTTCCAGTACTCGTAATGTGCAGCAGTTATGATCGCGCAATGATGCTGCGTGAATCGCTTTCAAAACAACTTGCAAATCAATATTGCCTTCTTTTGTTATATAGCAGAATGATCCAGGTGCTTCAGGTATATCTTCAGCGGTGTACGTTATATTAGAATCAGTTTGCGAACGAGTGAGACTTGGCTTTCTTTCATTAAAAGTGTTAAGCTTGTAGCCAGAAAGGGAAATTGCGTCCAACTGACTGTCAATTGAACCCTATAGAAAAATATATAAATTACGTTTATATAAATTATATTTGGTCATACATTGCAGATGATGCCATCATACCTGGCGACGTATAAAATCTGGAGATGGTGTTGGGGTATGTTCCGTAACTGTAATAATGGGATTCGTCATTGGTTGTGTTGGTAGGGTTCGAATGCGCCGTCGATCCCAATATACCTCGCAATGAATGTACCTGCAGGAATGTTACCAACATCAAAATATTAGCATTCAGGAGTTGAGTTGAGTTGAGTACAGTCGCAGTCAGTATAGTGAATATGATACTCATATTCTCACAGAATTTTTTCCTAATAGCTGCTAGTAATATGACCTTTTTATTGATACGGTATAATAAAATAAAACGAATGATGGATAGAGTTAGATTTTATCTTCATTTAAGAGTTGTCTGATTGATACTCACCCGCTGGCGGCCAGCTCATCAATTAAACAACTGACGCAAAGAAGGGGAAGGAAAGTCGTACATTTAGACAATACATTTGAAAACACTTTTACAGATAAGATAACAATAAAAATGAGTTAAAGAAGTGCAACTAGTACAACAATGATGAGTACTAGGCAGAACCAAGTAATGCAATGTATAATATAGAGATAATTTGATGCCACTAACCTCAGGCTCGGCATACTCTTGCCTTTGACCAGATTAGAAGGCTGCATCCAATCCGGGCGCATTGTAGAAATAGCACGAGAAACATCTCCAGTATCTAAACTGCTATGGTATTCCTAAGCATTTGCAGATGAAATGAATGCACCAGATTATGATGTATGTATTGCGATTACACCATATATACGAGTATGTTAAACCTACCGGATGATCTCCTAACAGTTTGACATCATCATGGCCGCACTTCTCCAACGCCTTTTCTGATTTGGAAAGCAATTTGGTCTCCACAAAAGCTCTTAGATCTGCCATCATCATTCGCTTCTTTACCTTCTCGCTGGAGTGACGTTGGTGATGAGGCACAACATCTTCCTCAGTTTTTGCAGGATATGGTGACTCTGCAACATCTTTAATATACCGAAGCTTTCTTTTAAAGGCCAATTGTTGGGTAACACCAAATGCCAATGCAAAACTGAATACATTGCAGATAAACTCAAGAATTCTGAAAGCTTAACGATGCTAAGTACCTGCAAGTATTGACACGTCCTTGACCGACGGCACTTCTATAAAGTCTTTCACTTCTGGTGCTTTGGTTTCGTTATTCTGGAATAATGATACTTCAATTTTCGGAATAGGTAATGAGTTGGACCTTCGTCTGGGTTGTTGTTGCGCAGCTGTTTCTTCGCTGATATCTCGCAGGCGATTATACATATAGTACAAGGCCCAGTATATACCTTCCTCTTGCCAGTGGGTAATGAATAAGCATCGAAGAACGGCGACGTCGAAAAAGGTGGCTGCGGATGTATCTGCAGGATAAGGCTGAATCAGAGATTTCTTGGAGCCTAGGTGATCACCAGGGAGAATTTCGATTGATTGTTGTTTACTGCTACTATCCATACTGTCCTTATCCGTTGAAGAGCTAGAGTTTCTAGAAGGATAATTATTGTAACAAAAAGTTTTATACTTATTTAAGAGACGTCAGCAAGTTTACCTTAATTTTGTAGTTTGTTTTAGCTTAGGATCACTGGATAATGGCCCAGATGTGACAACGTTCTTTCCATTTTTCTTCATAGCCAATTGGATGATACTTGTTTCTGCAGTGTAAATTGATGGGTCGCGTAGAAAGCCATCCGATTCGTGTAATGATGGTAACCGAAAAATGACGACATGTTCTTCTTCGGTACTAGAAGACTCTTCAGGAATTGTTTCCGGGAAAACGGTATCCTTGGGAGAAGAAACCCAATTTCCCTAAATATCAGAAGACGATAACATGAGATCAAAGAGAAATATGAAAATGTCATAATCTTATTGCCCATAAAAATCGGTATTACATCGTCATCGGCTTTTGTAATTGTTGCAGTGACTGTAACATTTCCCTGTTGGCCAGCAGCCTGTGATACTTGATCCGCAAATGAAGAACCATGCACTTGGGTGGACGCTGGAGGTGAGCCAAGTTGAACGTCGAGAAATGTGGAGTCATTGGAGTTTTTATCTTTTAATATAGTCATGAATACAATATTAAAATCAATAACATAACTGTAATACGTAATGTTGTAATTTTTCAAAATTGTAACATAACGGTAAATGTGATGCAACTAACTGGAATGAATGCCAATAATGGTAATTACCGGTTTTATGTCTATTTGCCAATTAGAAATATTAATTATATACGTTTAACCAAAATTAATGTAAAAATAAATAATTACTCACAGAAAAAATCTCCATATTGATTTTTTTTGGCTCCGGTCCTGGAGAGGAGAATCTTAGGTTTTGGTTTGCAATGGGTCATAAAACATGGGGCGTCTGGGTGTCGAAATTCCCACATTGCTTGCCATATTTTCAAACCATTTTCCAGGCGAAAGTTTGTAAAATCCGATTCTTTCAAAGATTGACAAATCGGAGCAAACAAATAAACAAATAGCTTCACCCAAAAAATAAGATTACAGAATTCAATATAGGAAATATTTTGTTATTGCTTACTGTCATTGTAGGAATCGAGAATAAATAATAAAAAGGAGACGTATGATAAATCCCCATATCGTAATCAACTTCTGAACATTCCTCAGCTGCATCTAATAAGATCCAATGTAAAGTATACAAAACTTTACTTTCCATTGCACCCAACATTTGCAAATTGCCATCTCTCATTCTAAAATGTGACACAGTTTAATTTAGCTTCATATGTCGTAAGAGTTTATTTACCTGTTAAATAAAATGGACGCAATGCTATGCATCACATGGGGTAATGAAGCTTGGATCAATCTCCACCTAGGCAGTGTTTTTAGGGCTTCATGCAAATCGCTTTTCAATCCATTTGTTATATTTTGCACAAGTACTCTTTCAAATAACTTGCAAGATTCTTTTAGCTCAAAGTGTCCGGGGGCATGTTGGCAGAACTGCAACCACGTTTTTAAAATAAAAAATACATCTTGTCGTTTATTCGAAATAAAACTATATTTACCATGCATGATGCCTCATGTAATTTGCCCAATTTTGGTTTGACGAATGGGGCAACCTGCTTCCAAAAGAAAATTTGTATCGGAATGGGTATTGCTTGATCCGTGAGATTTTCTACGGACGTAAGATGATCATTATCTGGAGGCATTTTTCCGAATGCCAAAAGTGTTAAGGAGTATTTGGGTCACAACTCTGGGCACACGTACACCACGCGCCCACCGGGAGCATACTGCAATCGATCCACTGCCTCGTAAATGCGTTCTCCGGCAGGGTGACGCTGGGAATCGGGACAAGTTAGGATAATGCGCAGAATTTTCTAGGATTGTGCACAGCTACGCGCAGAGCAAATAAATGAATTTTTACCGCAAACAAAGCGAATAAATCTAGCAGTTTTATATATTGTATTATGAAACAGGGAATGAGTGAAGATAGGAAAACAATTGACGCAACATGTTTTTGTGCGTGGGACGAGGTGTTCAGAAAATGTTGAGGTGGCAGCGTGTTCCTTGTTTCACTACCACAGACAAGCCGGCACCGCGGGCGGCACGAGTGAGATACCAATGTATTTGTATGGCAATATGAAATAAACCCGGTTGGACTCACGCTATGTCACAGGTTATTATGAATTAACAAATAATAAGATATTAATAAAATTTATTTTACGCTTGCGTTTATTTTTGTGAGATATAACAGATTTTGTACAGTCAGCAATTATGTTAAGAAATAATAAAACGAGAGTCAACATATCATTAATAGAGGTTGCCGATTCATGAAATATTCCATCATCGGCAACTTTCTACGAGGGTTCATCGGAGCTACAAATGTGAAGGCTAAAAGGCAGCATACCTAATTCAAAGATACTCGCATAGTTTTCCCTGTTTCTATTGGTTTATTACATCCCCTGTAATGCACCATGTCTCGACGTTGTGTCGCCTACGACGATAAGTGTGCTTCCACCAATTGTGGAAAGTTGTATCGTGACTACATTATTTAATTTTAGCCCTATATAAGCTTAAACATCTCTTCTTAATCTTTAGTGTAGTACAATAAGTAGCAGGTAAGTGCGTCAGTCATTCTGTAATCTAACAAATTGTATTGAATAAATTTTGTCATCCTAAATTATATCATTTTAAGAGCTCTTAGTTGCTGCGGCCATGACCGCCGTGGCAAAATTTGCCGTGTACTTTAGTATAAATATCATATTTATACCAATTTTTATACCAACATTATAAAAGCAGTTAAATAAATTGGTTTAAATAAAAATCGGATAAATACAACGTTGACCTGGAGTTATGAGGCAAAATCTTGCATTCCAGTAAATAAGATTTAACACAATTTGTGCGTTGACTACTTTATATCTTTAAGAAACTGACTTCCAACTTATAATCGCGGCTATTTTCTAAATTGCTACATTTTTGTTTCAAATTCCACTCCACACATTTTCTATATGCGTTAGCTTGAGTATTGTTTTGTAAAATCGAAAAGTACGAGATTGTTTATGGTAGTTATGATTGTTGCGAACTCAACACTCGGTCACCACCTCTTCTTATAAGAGGTACACATAGGTCCTTGTGGTTACCGCCGCGTGTTGCAATATTGTCCATAATTGGAATGTTGGTGACAACGATGGTTATATAGGGGACGCATCGCTAACCTCCGTTCCGACCTACTCTTTTAAGAAAGTAGTATAGGCTTAGACAGCTTAGAAAATAGCTCCAATAATGCCAATACACGTAAAAATACTTTTAAAAAGATTGTAAAAACGAATGTTTGAAGAACTACTCACCCTAACTTTAAGCTAGTATTAGACTCTCAGATTATAGTACCACAGACAACAGTAAAATACTTAGGGATACTAGTGGATTTTAAACTTAAATTTACAAAGCACGCATAAGCAATTAAAACAAATATCAAAAAACGTGCTGCATTCTTTCGAAGTTTAACTTATAAGAGCGAAGGAATTTCGATCGATACGGCAATGACAATTTATAAAACTGTAGACCTACTCTAGATTATGGATGCATGTGCATGGCTCTTGCATCGAAAACAGCAAAACGAAACTTAGAAGTGGGCAAACGAGCAGCAATTTGAATTATTTCTCAATTAAGACATCCTAATAATTCATTACACAACATGTCAAACACAAACTTGTATTCAATAACCAAAATATTACCAATTAAAATGAAACATAATGAGCTAACAATGAAACAGCTCACCAATCATCTCAACCTTGTAACATCTATAGAAAAGTTCTCCAGAAAGATCCCATCCAATTTCTACACTTCCTCAAGTCCTCGAGAACCTCTAATTTCACGCGTTCGAAAACTTCTACCCGATTGAAGGAAAGCATATTATTATAATTATTATTGTTGTCATTTTATTTTGTTGCTATTTTCTAAGGAAATATTTAATTAATTATTGTTTTTCTATGGCTGAAGGACTGTTGGTCGATGGCCTTGTATATGTATGATTGTATTGCGCGATTGTATATGTACAAAATATATTATTATTACGAATGTTTGGAATGAGCGAACACTTTATATCAATGTAGGAATTTTTTTGCAGGATACGGGCTAAATGACTTACTAAGTCCCGTTTTTACTCTTTGCCTGCCGGGCGCTCCACGTTGGAGCGCGGAAGAAATTGGCAAACTGCCAGTGACACCACGTGGGTGTCGCACGCTTGAAGATTTGTAACTGCCAGCGTAAAATGGTAGTTTCGTTCAGTGATCGACTTCAGTATTGTTTGAGACCTATTACTGTTGAGTCAGGTGTACCAATAACAACAACCTTTTCAGTCGGTGAGCCAGTGCTTGTGCCCTTTTATCATGGCAGACGAAATAGACAACACATTAATTTGTTATATATAAAACAAACAAAATTTGCATTTATTTACGTATGTATTTCTACGAAAATTAATGAAAGTAAAGGAATAGGCTTGAGAACTCATAAGAACTAGCGATGAGTTTTACGTTATAATTTATAATTTCGCGATAATATCAAGAACGCCCGGTGCCAGGCCAAGAAAGCCGAGTCAGCGATGCCAGCGCAAAACAAACGAATGTTGACGAAACACCCGGACGGCATAGTGTTAATTGTAGTTGTTATTTTGTTACTTTTGGAGCGTACTGCGACGATGCCAACTACCAGAGTTATTAGCAGTTATTGGGGCTGAATTCCGGAGAGTATACATTATATTGAATATACCTGCAGCAGGAGTTGAACTCGTGTCCCTCGAATATCGCCACGCTGTCACTGGAACAGTCAGACGGTTTACCGAGTACGGCCTTGTGAGACTTGCAGAGAATCAAATGCAATTGAAGTAAATGAACGCACCACACATTCGCGCATTATAGATTGCTATAATGTGCAACGTACGCAAATTGCAAATAAATGTGTTTTTAGTTTCGAATGAGAATTTACAAAACTGGAACTAATGAGGATTCTGAAAAACTCTCATTTTTAACACAAACATAATAAACATTATAACAATTCAACTCAAAAACGGCAAGAAATATCAAAAGCCAATCCAATTCTATTTCTATCTCAATTATTCTCTTTTGACAATAGCAAAGCTTACAATATGTCCTAACTTTTTTAGAATGGTAAAAGGCTTACGATCGAAGAACATGTTCTAGTAATGTCATATTGCAGTTTATTTCTTCATTTGGCAAAAGGTGACGAATAATAATTTCCCTGAACCGTAACAAATCCATATTTTTAGTGCCCCATTTTTTTGTGAATATACCAGGCATTCACGATGGAATGCGCGTGGAATACAGTGCATGATTTCATTTCGGATTGAATTTGATTCTCTACCGTATTATCTGGCCGAAAATACCTCCATCTCATATTTGAAAATAAACAAGTCGCGCGCAGTTGAAAAGTTGAATTAGTCAGAAGAGAGAGAAAGAAAAGAAAACGCTGCCTCGATGGCACTCGGCGTGAGTCGGAAGAGCGCGAGTTTCCAATCTTGCCCACACGGGTAATCACATTATTATGATGCTATCAGCAATTGTTTTTAGGAATATACGTTACTGTTGTTGTTATTAGGGAAGTTGAGAAAAAGAACCGAAATGCAGTCAAAACGTTGATTGGTTTTATTTCACAATATGCTTCTTTAAGCCTGACTCACCACCTTCGCCTCCTCGTGTCTCACCCACTGGTGTGGTATGTGTCGACCTCTTGTGAGTTTTAATTGTCTTGACATTATATTTCAACAGTTACATTATCAATTTTGTAAATTAACATTCAAAACTAAATATTAAAATACATTTGCAATTGCGCGCGTTGCACTTCAAGGCTATAATGCGCGGATGTGCCGTGCGCGGAATGCAATGCGTTCATTTACTTCAATTGCATCTGATTCTCTGCCGTCTCACAAGGCCGAAAATGAGTCCGTTACTTATCTATTGTAAACAAACGGCAAGAACCAGGATGGCATCATATTACTGCCCAGACTCGTGCCGTCGACGCGGTGGGAGATATCGGAGAGAGAAAAAAGTCTGCTCTTGAGCACGGCTGAAGTGATGCATATGGCTCGAACGTGTTAAATATTAACTATAAATAAATATAAACTCTGTACGATGTAATAAAGTAATTAAGCCAAGTGTGTTGGTTAACTTTCTAGTTTGTTAGTTATTGTCGGACAACCTGCGACCCGTTGCAACTTTTTGTGCGGCGCGCTAAAGCATAATAACCTAATTGTGATAAAAGTTTGCATTGTTCCATCCATTGATCTGTTAATCAGCAATAAAAGAATAAGTGTTAGTGTTATGTTCAGTTTATCTTTTCGAAGAAATTTTTTTTTATCTGTCCGGCGTATTAGTGTCAAAAATTCTTAATTCCTTGGCTTAGCAAAGCAACAGAAGGGGACACAGCAGTGAAATCATTGCTTCATTAGACTTCGCTTGGCTTGTGCAGTGCGTGTGGACGCAGCGCGTAATCCATCAATTTGATGAAAACTACCGAGTTTGTGTTACTGAGTTATTCGTTATACACTACCCTGTGTGTTGAACATCTAAAATCCTGTTTGCTAAATCTAAAAGCCTTTGGAAGCACAAAAGTAGTTAGTTATTGGCGTGTGGCGCTGCCTTTGTGCCACCTGCGTGCCTGTGTTTCATATTGACAACCATTACAATAGGTGATGAGAAATACTATTTTAAATTATTAGTAAAATGATTTATGAATAAAATCGCGAATTTAATGAAAAGTGGACTTTTGATTATTTGCTCCTTATAATTCCAAGAAATTCAGTTTTGACAAGTGTGACTATGATCAATTTGAAACTCAATTCACAAAATAAAATTGATTCTTCGCAAAAATCATTAGAAGCACAACAAAATGTAAGGAACAAAGTTACATCCTTAGATATTTACGGATGGTAAGTTGATTAAAAAAAATGAGTTTGGCTGCCGTGATAAAATTTGTCCGGAAAAACTTAAAAAAAGAAAGAAATATTAAAATTTGCCCGCCTGCGTTCGGCAGGTTTTACTAGATTCGAGATAAAAGTATATTTAACTCCATGTGAGTCAAACAAATCTATGTTTGATAAAAATAAATACACCTAAGCAAAATTATTTAAATTCTTGACTACTCGTTTTATTTAACATAGAATTTAAGCAACATCATAAAACTGATATCGTATGTTTTCTGTAAAATTGATCTGATTCTGCCATGTGAGTAGAGTTATTTATTCCTTTCGATTTACATTTCTGAACAACAACAACAAAGAAAAACTTTTTAATAATAGAGAAACAGTAATTTCTACACAATTATGTATAATTCCACTTCCTATTGATTCAGCTGCTCATGCACATACTCTATTCCGCGAATGCCACTAAATACTATGTTGCCAGAGTATGATCTAGTGGTCTAGCGTCACCGAGCAACAGCAGGTATTTGTCCAAAGTAGCGTTGATGTAAATTCGAATTTCGTGTCAATCACTGGATTGCGGTTTTCAAAATTCGTTCATGTACAATCCACATGAACCTTTATAAGCAACACCGCACACGAGCGCACCTGACCACGTGATGTGGCCTGTAGCTGATGGTGGGGATTTTCTAACCGCCAATTACGCCAACCGGTTGTTGCTTCTCGTAAACCCACCGCAAACCTCATCGCGCTAGTCGTTTGCGGTGCTTGCAAAATAATAATTCAGCCATTCGATCAACTGCCGTCCTGGGGTGTCGACGCACGTGGTGTCGAGTATTGTCTGTGTCGTCCTGTTCGTTTGTCTACATTTTCGTTTATATATAGTAAGTAGCTGTTAACTGATTTCTCTTACCGGCCAAAACTAACCAAAGTTGGCGCGTAATCGTTTCGAATTTTAAGACTCGTTGTTTTCAACCTATCTAGCAATACAGAAAAAAAAAGCACTCCAAAATGGCTGATGAGAACCGCATTCGTTCCTACAAGAACAAAGGAAAGGATTCCGAGGTAGCATTTCGTTCATTATATCTCTGCGATTCATTATATCACAGTGAGTTAAATATATTTTTGCTTAGGAAATGCGACGGCGCCGTGTCGGTCAGACGGTGGAACTCCGAAAAGCGCGCAAAGATGATCAACTGTTGAAGCGTCGTAACATCACCACGGCAGATGAACCTACATCACCATTGCAAGAAAACAACGCGCCCTCCCCTGGTGCAATGTCTGCGGAAGAAATTCTCCAAGGCATGGTGTCATCTGATGAAAGTGTTCAATTGAAGGCAACTCAAGCCTGTAGGAAGATGCTTAGTCGGGAACGAAATCCCCCGATTGATCAAATGATTCGCCTGGGGGTTGTGCCAAGATGTGTGCAGTTCTTAGCAAGATGTCACAAGTAAGATGACTTAATCTTAATAATGGTATAGAATTCACACTCTATTATTTTTAGTCCATGCCTACAGTTTGAGGCTTGTTGGGCATTAACCAATATTGCCTCAGGTACTTCTGAACAGACCCAAGCTGTAGTACAAGAAGGTGCTCTTCCCAACTTGAAGCTTTTATTGTCTTCGACTCGTCCTGAGGTCGCTGAACAGGCTGTGTGGGCGATTGGAAATATAGCTGGTGATGGACCAATTACGCGCGACTTGGTGCTCCAATGCGACGTGCTACCGCTTCTTTTGGCTCTTATTACGATTGACACCCCTATCAGTCTTTTACGCAATGTAGTGTGGTCTATCTCGAATTTATGTCGTAATAAGTCACCACCAGTGAACTTCCAAAGTGTTAGGCCATGTCTTCCCACCTTGGCGAAATTGTTGCATCACGCGGATAAGGATGTTTTGGCGGACACTTGTTGGGCGTTGAGTTATCTTACTGACGGGACGAATGAAAAAATACAAGCCGTGCTTGAGACCGGTCTTGTTCCGCGATTAGTTCAACTATTAAGTTGCAAGGAAATAAATGTATTGACGCCTGCTTTGCGAACAGTGGGCAATATTGTAACCGGTAACGACGTCCAGACTGACGCCATCATCCAAGCTGGAGCTCTAAATTGTCTCGGTCCGCTCTTGAAGTTTTCTAGATTGAACATTGTCAAGGAAGCCGCCTGGACGGTATCTAACATTACTGCTGGAAATTCTGAGCAGATCCAGAAAGTACTAGATGCGGGCATAATGGATCCTTTGCTGAACGTCCTTCAATCCGGTGATTTTAAATCTCAAAAGGAAGCAGCTTGGGCAGTTACAAATTACACGTCAGGTGGAACTGTTCAGCAACTAGGTAGACTGGTTGAGATGGGTGCGATGCTTCCCATGTGTAATCTGCTTAATTCTAAGGAGTGGAAGACCGTTGTCGTTATACTTGACGGTCTTAACAATATTTTGTCCGCTGCTGCTAAACTTGGAGAAGCTGAAAAGGTAAATGTGTGCAAATGTAGTGTATTCGTGCAGAGTTTAATTGGCGATATTACTCCATAGGTTGCTATAATTATTGAGGAGTGTGGTGGTTTGGACTGTTTGGAAGCACTTCAAGCCCATGAGAACGAAAAAGTTTATGAAAAAGCCCTGCACCTTATCGAGACCTACTTCTCCGAAGGTGCTGTGGACGACAACCAGCCTCAGCATATCAATAATCAGGGACAGATAGATTTCAACCCGAATGCTCCAGCGCAAACACCAGCGGGTGGTTTTTCGTTTTAATTTGAAATCGACTTTTTTTACTCATGCATGATCATATTGGATCTGCAGCGCTATAAATTGAAAACAAAATTTCCTTGTACTGCATTTCAAATTGTGATTTATTGTTTCCCTTGTTTATTTCGATTCGTGTCAGTGTTATAAACTCTTTAATGTACAAAATACACACATTTTCTAAACTTTGTTTTTCTCTCTTTATTCGTATAAGCGACACCCAAATTCGACTTAGCGTACATGACCTAAAATTCTTAGAATTTTATCTATGCTCTCTGATTCAAAATTATCTCCTTGCAGTCTATAAATTAACTCTAATATTTCATTAGTGCCATTCGTTTCAAAACGATAGGGAATTGAATAAAATGTGATATACTTCGCCAACCTATCCAAATCGCAATGCAAATTGACATGACGAGGACTTACAAAAGCTCGCAAAGCATCCCATAATTGCGGTTCCCAATTATCAATAGTAGAAAGTGCCTTCTCGTGTAGGGTCAACAATTGCTCGTTGTTGACGAGAACTGAATCATTTCGCACGAAACTTTCCACAATTTTTAGGTGCCAAATATCGCTTGCCGTGGCAGTTGTAGGTAATTTGTTTACGATCTAATTAAATCAGTTATAATTGATAATCATTGACGATAAGAAATTCCGAGAAAACATACCTGAATTAATTGTATTCGCAAAGGCAATGCCGCCAGTTTATCTTTGATAACACATTCGTACGCAGTTCGCGTAAACGCATGCCGTAATTTTGTCTCTTCATTATCATTTTCGGCATCACTTTCATCTACTTCATTAGCTTCTACACTTATTCTGCTCTGGTTAGCAGAACATTCTGCCGAAAGCGTCATTGTTGTCGTATCAATCATGAGAAATTGGTCTGCAAACAAGCGAACGATAGTATCTGAAGAGAAAGAAACAATGGACTTTGCTGGAGGATCCCATGGTATAACTGTTGAATTTGTCAAAGTTCTAGCTAATTCACTTCGAAATCCAGTCTTGTCTTCATTGTAACTTAAACAGCCTGCACGTTGCTTCACATCGACTTGCCCGGAGACTTCTAGAAGCTTTCTAAAACAAACCGTACTGCTATAAACCGAACTGCAAAACTCAAACTTCTATTTCCTTACAACAATTGCTCCCAATTTCTCTCTCTTTTGAAAACTACCGGCCAGTATCTAATATCGTAAACGCTCACTTTATATAACGTACTTAAATCTGGAATCAACGCTGGTGCTTTCACATCAATGATTCCACCATCAAGTTTGACCACTTCTAAATTTGCATAGCACATCTTTCCAGTCGTTATATCCCTAGGCATGATTAATCTAGGCTCAGATGCTAGAACATAGAGGTGCCGGAATGCTTGTAGATGATAACGATTATCGTTACTATGAGTTGGGAATTTCGGATAAAAGGCGCATATTAATGCCGCAACACTCGAAGGAGAATTGGATAACGTGTAGCGCCCACCACCTAGGAATAATAAACCCAGAGCCATGTGCAGCGCCATATGCGATCCATAAGTTACCACCGCACTACTTGCAAGGCCAACACGTTGCCGTAAATATCGCACCACGCGAATGGTGTCCAGGTCTCCAGTCCCAGCCATTACCATTGCTACCGAAATGAGCACGACATTCACGCATGTCTCCAAAGTAGGTTTTCCAGCCAACTCGGCAATAGTTTTAGGTTGAAGTGATGTAAACATGTGGCAGTATTCCAATAGAAGGTCATAGACACTTTCATCGGCGGTTCCGGCATATTTTAATCCGAGCGCAAAACATGCTCCAGCGATTATATTGCAATAAGCTTGACTATAAATAGAAAAACAAGCAGGTACAGATAAAAACAAATGCAGCAAAATGCTGAGCTCACTTCATTGCTTCATAGTCCAAATCACAATGTGGATTTGGTTCCACCATGCAATACTGCCGAATTGACTCAGGAACCTGTGTTTCTATCCAATCTTTAGCCGGTTGAATGTCATTCCATAAAATGAGCGCTCTGCAGAGCGTTCGCAACATCAAAAAGTCCGGGCGTACAAAATCTAATAAATAATGTGTATCTGGTGGTGCCATCCATCCAGCGATTGCTTTATTCCCAGTTCCTAAATACATCAAACCCAATGCTAACGTAGCTCCAGAAGCAGTAACATCCAAATTTACTGTACTGCCCTCTCTAATTTGAAATGATGGAACTTTGTATTTTTCTTTTTGTGTTCCTCCTAACGGCCTTTTGTTACCACCAACCATATAATAATGTAAAGTATCCGGTACCTTTAAATCCGATAAACCTACTGTCGATCCACCCTGCCGTAAGGTAATCAACCCCAAAGCCAAGCCGGCGGCAAGAGAATAACTCTGCCTATCAACCGAATTCTCCATCTCTGGACCTGGCGGTCTTCCAATTTCGGTAAGCATTACCTCAATCATCCTCCGTTGTGCCGTACCTTGATAAATGAGACCCACGCCAAGGAGAGAAGCAACTTGTAAATTTTGTGGAACGTCCAGTTCAATAGAGGTTGGCGGGAGAAGGCCTTCAACATGTACACTCAACATTTTTGTCACTGCCTGGTTGGAGGTTCCCCTAAATGCTGCCCCCAAGCCCAATAATATGCCAACCGACGTCATCTCATGAAATTTTGATAAATAATCAAATCGATTTAATACTGCCAGATTTTTGAGATGTCCATTTAGTCCAAGTGCCATAAGAAATCCGGCGTGTTCCATTAATGTTTCGCTGGAACTTTTGGGCTTGTTAAAAATAATCCATGTACTATCCACATGCTTGGCGGACGGGTTTACTCGCAAACCATTCGCAACTCCATTATGAAACTGTGGCCAATGTGCCATATTCGAAGGTGTGTCAATGTGAGTTAACTCCACAGTAGTGCCTCGGGGATTGGCTTTGCCAGTGAGACAAAGAGGTGGCGCAGGAAGAGGTTCCGTAATAATTGGGGTTGACGTGTGAAGTGTAAACATGCCTCGACCCACAGGCAGAGCCATTGTACGAGTACATATTGCATAAAGTTGCTTCTCTTGCTCTTCGAGGTGATCATGATCCGAGACATCAGGACGTTGTATAAGGTTAATTTGTACTGGTTTCGATGACTGAAGCAAATTTCTTACCTCCAAAATGCGTTGGTCCTTGGAGAAGCGATATTTAAGAATTTCATTTTCCACACCCTCCATACCATCGTTGATTGCAGAATCTCTGGAGGGAATTCTTGCCGAGCATTCTCCAACAATATCGTAATCGTCAGACTCATTTCGTACGGCCTGAAAATGTAAGAATCTCTTAATAGAAATGCTTCTAATGCTTAAGAATATGCACTTACATTGGCAATGATATCTAATTGCGATGCTAAATCTGGCCTATGTAACAGTATATAAGCTTCTGGAGGCCAATCGGTTGGAGGGTCAAATCTGCACCTCCAAAGAGCGTCATAAAGTATAAAGTTAACTGCTAAAGGATAAGTTTCCAACTTGCGCATTGTAATCT
The DNA here is from genome assembly GCA_027575565.1 of Diploeciton nevermanni. Classification (NCBI taxonomy): domain Eukaryota; kingdom Metazoa; phylum Arthropoda; class Insecta; order Coleoptera; family Staphylinidae; genus Diploeciton; species Diploeciton nevermanni. The sequence continues at coordinate 77,638 of JAODIE010019857.1, forward strand.
TCAAGTCCACCAAGCCCAAAACCGTCTTCTGGGCATTTGTGTCGTTAGTATAAAGTCTAATTTTCGAGCCTATGTTTTCTGCAGCAACATCAAGTTTCTTAACATTGTTATGACTACCCGGCGGTGTAATAACTTTAAAATAATGATCGCCTTTCACGTCTCCATCATATTTCAGATAAGTGGCCAGCAACCAGATAACATTTTTGCTTCTGGTGTTCAAATTATCAATAACCGGATATCTCGATATCTCATTAAGAGTCTCATTGCCATTTCTTCCAACCATTCCGCATATAAAAGACAGTATATTCGTGGGCTTTTCAGGAATGAATGACCAATTTATAACATTTAGCATATCAAAAACACTTGATTTGTCCCCTATTAAACTAACTTTGGTAGGGAAATCCAACCAATAATGTATAACGTACTTGTCTAAATCCAAACATGTGGACAAATGCGCGAGAAATTCAGCCAAAAGTGGCAAATCATTTTTTCTTAATGTGTTTAGTTTAAGATCTTCATAAACGAGATGAAGAATATAGTGTATGATACGTACATGAGAAAACAATAGATTGCTTCCACCTAATCTTGTAAAACTTGGCGCGTCCCGATTTAAATTAGGCACAATTCGCTTACGATCTATTGTAAGGTGCAAGTATTCATCAATGTTTTTTAGAGACAACTTTTTGTGGTTTTGTAGAAAAGTCCAATCAGAGATTGTTCCGTCTGAACTTTGTCGTGACCTTTTCACGGAGCCGGGAGTGCGTTCATCATTCCGTAGCTGTCTGTGCTCCCCAGATGAATTATTTTTATAAGTATAGCCAAGTAATTCAAAAATAAGTTTTGTGAACAAGATCCATTCATCTTCATGAGACATGTCCACATTGCCAGGCAGATTTCTGATTGCATACCATTTTGATAAAGTGGTCATTACTAAATCTCGGGGTAATGCAATGCGCAGTGCGTTCAAACAATCCTCAACTAAAGGGCTGTGGGCCATGTTAGGAAGACTAACACGATAACAACTACCATCGGAATAACACAAAGTTATTCTGTTATCAATCGAATCTTTCAATCCGCAAAGCACAACCCGAACTTCTCCAATTTGAGGCATTTGCATAATATTGCGCGCTTGCCTGACGGCAGTATTAGATACTGGTAGAACTGGTGACAACAAATGTTCGTCAAAGCGAGGGTCGCTAGACATAATGGAACTTGAAGGGAGTAAACTACTTCTTTTTGGGAATGGCGAGTTTAAGAATTGCTTCGAGCTCCTTTTGACTGCATACGGTGATGGCACGTGTTGTGCTAGGGCACCACCAATATGCAGTTTACCAATGATAGTCAATCCGCTATAGAGAATGACGTTAGACGTGTGCTCCAAGACAGCGAGCATGTGCAAATGTGGTATATTGACTGCGTCCTTGGCTGAGACACTAACAACCTTACTGAATACAATATCGTCACTATTGTTGGAGTATTCATACTTAAGTATAGATAATTGTGACCTTGACGGTACCAAATAACATAGATACCAACGGCCCATAAAATCTTCTGTTGTAAATACATTTGTGGCTGGCGAGTTCACGCTGCCGTCGTGTAAAAATTCACACCATATTTGATCCAGGCAATAGTTTGGTTCGAGCACCACCATGTTAGATACAGTGGTATCCATGTTTGGAAAACGGTTCATAATGCAAGAGTCATAAGATTGCACCGTGCTTTGAAGCCGGGAAACACGTTGAATCCAAGGACTGTTTGATTTTCTACCTGGGGGTGTGGACATCACCGGCGTGTTGCAACGTGAAGAAGCATGAAAATTAGAAGCTCCTGGTGCAAACATTGGGCTTTGGCCGCGGGAGGGCAATTGATAACTCCCACTGGCAATGCTGGGATGGTGGTTACTAAATGGGCTACCTTTGAAAAACATAGATTGATACGACTCCACCATAGAATGCCCAACGGTTATATTCTAAAAGCAAAACACTCAAATTAATAATATATAAAAGAAAGATATTTGTACAATCCTTTTACCCTAGTGTGCATAATCGATGGTGCCATGCCTGGCACATTTGTTTTATTAAATGCATCTAATTCTTCAGACTTCACTCGACGAACACGGCAAATAATATGTTGTTGGCTCTCCTCGTCGTATATCATACAGAGATCAAGACTCTCTGATGTAAATACTATTTTATATGCCGCCAACTGCATTAATTTTGTGCATCCACCCTTGCAAAATGCCACAGGTGCGGCAATGTCCAAAGGATGGTTCATTGAATATACCACAGATTTAGAATCTTTAATACTGTCTGAAGCAGAAACAGAAATTTGAAACCAATTAACAGAAAAAAGCATATATTACCATCATCATCATCTCTTTCAATAATTATCCCAAATTTAGTCGGCCACATCTTTTTTATTTGAAATGGCAGTGTCGTTACAAAATCCTCGCCGTCCTTCGTGTAAACTCTCAGATTTGAAGCATCTGCAATGCATAAACAACTTAACTTTTCTCCATTTAATTCCGGATTTTCTTCAGCAACTAAATCATCACTTTCCATCTGAAAGGTGCACCAAATCACATCTTTGAGAGGAAAGTAACTCGAGTAACAGCAAATAATGCTTCTTGCTTTGTCCTCATCATTGTATGACAATCCTTGACTCCAAACCACTAAATTTCCTCTTACATACAATTCTTCTTCTATATATTCATCTGGACTACAAAATTTAATTGTGCCTTCATTAGTGGCAAAACTATTTAATGATGATCTAGGTCCATTTTCAAAATCATAAGAAGTTTGATGCTTCATGTAACTTTGAGCATGCATAGTAAATGTCATATCTGGTTTCTTGTTTGTATCTGAAACTTTAGGAACCCAAGAATCATTCACAAGCATATCACTATGTGAGTCAGTTGTAGAAATAACACTTTTCACAGATTCCCTCCAACTGCATGGAATTTGTTCACTGTTTCTAGACTTGCTGGTTAATGAATTATCCAATTTCCGTACATTGGTAGATTTTCGTAACAACCACCATTCTGATATTACATTTTCATTCAGTTTCACCTTCTCTAAACAATGTAATAGAAAATCATCGCCTCCTTCCATAGAAACACCAGTTAGCTCAAATTCTGGTGGTTCCGGATGTCGAAAAGCTTGCTGCCGTCCACCCGGAATGAACTCCTTGACAAATAACACGTTAGAACAAAACTAATGTATTGAGAGTGAATCTAAGGTATGAATATTACCTGTGGATCATTGGCAGCAATCATTATTTCTGCTTTGACATCCAGATTTGCAAAGTGTTACACAAAATAGACACAATTTAAGCAACCGACTACTAAAAATACTAGAAGTACAAAAATTCCTTAAAATGTGTTTCGATATTTCTCAACATAAATGTGTGAAAACGGTTAAACCAAACCGTTCAAAACCAGGAAAACAACTTTAATCACTTTATTGGTTAAGACCGCACTAAGTGAGTGGCCGGTATTTTGCATACGCAACACATTGCCCAATAGAGGGCAGTGAAGATGCAATGCACTTAAAATAATTTAGATTTTAAATAATTTATATCAAAATAAATGTTGATTATTGTTGATAATACTAAAAATTGAGATAATCAAGATTAATAAATATATTTAGACTTAGAAATGCTTTTGTTAATTTTTCTTATTTGAGTAAATCTACTTCATCTGGAATAACACTAATCGATTTAACGCCCTCTAACAACGAACTAATCAAAGTTATATTGAAAATTAATAATAATCATTACTATGATTTGACGCAATATTCTTTGTATTGTAGGTCAATCCAAGCCAGTCCATCGATGACTGAAAGAGGCTATTTGGTGCAGGCAAATCGCATTGATTAGAATGATACGAAACACATTTAAAAGCTTCGAGCCATAAATTGAATAGCGCCAAATTCTGAATGAATGAGAACCAGCCAAGTTTTCAATGTGAGCAAGAATATGCATAAGTAGGTCAGGTGGTTCTTGTCCTTTCAAAAGCTATGAATACTAGCATTAGTCTGCCATAGTCTCTTGTGCGAAAAGTACGAAAAACGCCAGAATTAGAGTAAGCTTTGTTTGAATTGTTGTTTTTGTATATCTTTTGTATGTCTGCCATCTATTTCATTCAAAATATTGTCAAATCAACAAAATTTTCCTGTTTAGCGTAAATATTACATTAAGTTATAAAAATGTCAGAAAAAAATAATAAATGCCTTCAAAGGGTAAATGATAATTGCCAGCATGTAACAGTTAAATCTAGCAGTGGAGATAAACCTAAGGGTGAAATTCGATTTATTGAACACGATGATTCTAAATGTGGCCTCCGTACTGAAAGAAAACGAACAGACGTCGAAACTGATCTGAATAATTTGGAAGATGATTCGCCAGTTCTTTTGGTATGCTTTAGAATGAGTATGCCACAATTTTGGAATGAATCTTCTTATAAAATTTTCACAATATTTGAGAAAATAGATTAGTGTGGTAAAATTAAGCACGTTTAAGGTCACACAATCGCCATTCTACGCAGACTTGGGCAAAAATGCTAGAGACATTTTTAATAATGGATTCCATTTTGGTACGATTAATCTCGGACTTAAAACAAAAACAGCAAATACCGTTGAATTTAAAAGTAATGGAATTTTAAACCGTGAGACTAGTGAGGTTTTTGCTTCATTTGAATCCAAATATAAATTGGTTGACTATGGTTTAACATTCTCCGAAAAATGGAATACAGATAATACGTTAGGAACAGAAATTACCATACAAGATCAATTTGTTAAAGGATTGAAACTAGGTGGAAATTTAAATTTTGCTCCAGAATCGGGGTAAGCATAGTAGTATTTTGTTTCTTTTCACTACTTATGTTATGCCGGATGTTTTGAAAAATACATAGAAAAATCATCATACCTTATAAAGATTGCTACATCACAATATTAGCGTATTCGAAACGGTTCTCCGATTATAAATATCAAATATATAAAATTACAACAAATCTTAATGATTATTTACTCATAAAACTTTATTTGTCTTTGCTTATTAAACGTAAAATTACTAACTAAACTAAATACAAACTAATAAAAAATCAACTGCGGAATTGAAGAAACATTGCATGTTTAAAGCATTGAATTTAGAAGAAAATTGTATGTTCATAGTTTATTTGCTATCAAGCATTGGAATACTGCAAGAATAATATTTTCGTCATTTTTTTCCGAAGCTTGATATTTACTTCTAGAAGTCCACATTCGTGATAAAATTAATATGAGAATGTAATGATGCCTTTATTGCATTTTGAGAATATATGTGCCTTCTCAATTCGCATTTCGAATTTAGGAAATTTAATTTTAAGTTACAAAATTTAATGGTGATAAAATTTACTTGATTAAATACTATGCGAGTTCTGCGAATAAGCGTTAGTATTTGCATTATCTGTTTGCATTAAGATTTTGCAGATAAATAATTATACCGTTTTTAGTAAACTTAATGGAAAAGCTAATTGTTATTTTAATAACGATTGTTTGGCGTTAAATGGAACTTTTGATGTAAATAATGATGATTTGCATATAAATGGTGGAGCCGTTTTAGGATTTCATGGTTGGTTAGCTGGATTTGAAGCTGAATACGATATAAACAATAAAGAAGTTAAAAAATCAAATGTGGCACTGGGATTTGCTACAAAAGATTTTGTGTTGCATTCAAACGTGTATGTACATTTAAAATATACTATATATAATACTGTTCATCACAAAAAATGAACCATCACGATTTATACACATGTTTTACTCCAGCACAACCCATTTTTGGGGTAAATTACTCTTTGAATTTTACTGCGTTGTTCGGAGTTTTTGTTGATTAACCTAGACTTTGGGATAAAAAATAAAAAACCGGATGTAACTATTATAAAGAAGTAACGTTTTCTTTGCTGGGAGTATTAACATAAATAGAACGAAAAATTGTAATGATAAATTACACTGTGGAACAGTAAATTTCCGATTAAGATGGCATTAACTGCATTCGATCAATCATAATTTTCTAAGAAAACAGGTTTTTCAAAATTTTTGAATCGTCGATTCTTATTTTTTTGGTTTTAGTGTTTGACCAAATTTTGATTGCGATTTCATATATTGTCAAATAACAATAATAATAAAAATTATTGTTATACCCAAGAAATGTGTGAAAACGTGATTTGTTTATCTTTAATAGTTCCAAAGTTCCAAGTTCTTCAAGTGAATTTTTGTAAAAAAGTGCAGACGCTGATTTGAACAAATATTCCGAACAAATATACATTTGGAATGAGATGAAAGTATGTTCACTCGATTAATTAAGTATGAGTTGCCCAATACGACACTAGTAAACCAATTTTCTTGGCGCCTTTAGTTTTGGAGATAGAATTTTTTTAGTCGAAAAGTTGAGACTCGATTTTTACTTATTTAGCGAGCAGCAATGCTTGCTTGCTGCGCGGTTTGTTTACAAAATATAAAGGATCAAATGAAAGCATGTGCAGTGTCGAGTGCAACACAATACGACACAGTGTGGCAAAATACACATGCTCACTCATACACCTACAATACGATTGGGGTATCATATTACTTAAGCAAGGCTCGCAGAACGCAGAACGAATGATTCGAACTATTGCAGTTGTAAAAATGCGGAAAAATCGAGTTTCAATATTTCGACTAAAACTAAATGCGTCAAGAAAATTGGAATACTAGTGTGGTATTTAGCAACTCATACTTAATAAAATAAACATACTTTCATTTCATTCCAAATGTATATTTGTTCATATCAGCATCTACTTTTTTCACAAAAATTCATTTTGAGAACTTATAATATTCAAACTATTAAAGATGAACAAATTACATTTTTACACATTTCTTTGGTATAACAATAATTACAGAAGTTATTTGACAATATATGAAATCGCAACCAAAATTCAGAACATTCGCAACACTAAAATCCAAATTAAAAAAAAAAAAAAAACGATTGACGATTTGAAAATTTTGAAAAACCCATTTCCTTTGAACATCGTGATTAATCGAATGCCGTTAATGCCATCTCGATTTGCTGTTCTACGTTGTTACCCCAACAATGTGCTTTTTTGTTGTAATGTGTTCAACTTCGTAATATAATTTATTAACTAAGTTCCTTCCATATTGTAGAAACTTAATAGGAGCAGGAGAAAATAAAAACCAGGAATTTGGAGGCTCTATCTATCAAAAAATCATGCCACGATTAGAAACTGGAGTTCAACTAAGTTGGTCGCCCGATAATAAAAATACTAGATTTGGATTAGGTGCGTTGTATGAACTTGATCGAGGAGTATCCGTTCGTACAAAAATTAATAATGCTTGTCAGATTGGCCTAAGCTACGAACAGAGACTACGCGAAGGTAAGTTATTAGTTTTCTATTCCGGCTAATATGCGTTTACCGTTCTGTGCCAGCCATGGTCGTAACACATTTAAACAATCTAATCTATGCCTGCCAGGCATATATTTGTTCATTCGTAAGAGATAATGAATACCACAGTTAATTGCTAAACTGCTTCATTATTTATTATGATAAGAAAATCAAGCCATTTTGGAGCTTATTACAGGCCTGTTCTCTTGAGTGTTTACAGTTTTATAACTTCCAGGTGTAACAATAACCTTATCCACTTTAATTGATGCAAAGACTTTAAATGGGGGTAATCATAAACTTGGATTAGGAATTGAGTTCGAAGGATAGAAATGATAAATTAGGAAAATACTTTGAAAGCTTATAATTACATATTCAAACTTTATGGACAGGAACATAAAATATAAACAAATATCTAATAAACAATAATAAATAAAATATATATTTTAAATTAAACCAAGCATGCGTTTCTAATTACCGTAAGGTTCAATAATTGTTCAACCTATTTTTTACCAAATAAACTCAATATGAATTTGGAGAACTATGTTAATTTGAACTGATAATATCCTGCTCCTGGTTGTTATACTTACTCCATAAGTGTTATCAAAAACATATTGTAAACCTAATTAATATTAATTTTTTTCATTATGTAACTATGCACAAGTAGAAATGAATCTAATGCTTCAAATACTACAACGCCACGCAGCATTGCCGGGTACAAGAAGCACAGAAGAACGGAAAGCACACTATCATTCTGTGTTTAATTCAATTCTAGGAAATTTTAAATGGAGAAAATTAATTGTAACCCATTCCGTTTGTAACAAACATAAACTGAATTATGTGATAACAATTAAATTTAATATTGCTCTTGGTGTGTTCCTCTACTGTGAAAACAATGCTTTTTGTTCAGTTGTGTTCGGCGTAGAAAATAGATTCTTATTAGTTTTAGCTTAACTACGTTTTTGTTTCAAAGTGTTTAGTTAGTGTATAAATTTGATTACTTTTAGTTATGTTTTCTATACTTCCATTTCCAGGTCAACAACTATCTCACTTGTATATTATGTTATATGAATACCAACCATTACAATAATTCAATAACAGATATCTCAATTCAAAGTTTTTGAAAAAAGATTAATTATTAACTTAGACGTATTAGGGTTTATTAATAGGAACATTACAAATAATACTAACTTGTTATAATGAAAACTTCATTAAGTAAATTCAAAGTCTAGAGAAGCTTTACATTAAAACGACTACATAGTAGAAGTATAAATTGCATCATGGTAGATAAAACAGTCAAGAGGATTCTTGACTGATAGATATTGACGCTTTGAAACTGTTATAATAAACATTTAAAAAATAACATAAATAAGTTATTATTTTGCTTCTTTATATTGCTGAAATTGCTTATATATTGCTTATGGCAATTGCTTTTTCTCTATCTGTGAGATTACCAAAATTTTTTTATTTATTTAAGACATGTGCCCATGCAAGGCTTGCAATTACAGTAACATAACTCTTCGGTTGAATATAGGTACTCTAAAATAGAAAATTATGAAAAATCAAAATTAGATTTTAGACAGTTGTTTTTTTTTTAAATTTATTATTAAAAATGACGAGTAAATTCAATTTTATGACGAGTCAAACCCTCCATCGTCTTTAAGTAGCTCTTTATAAATAAGAGCTCTTCCTACTGTTCTACTGTTGAGCTGTTCAGGAGGTTGCAATCAAGGTATGCAAATTGATTCGCTAAAAAATCCACCACTGTTAAATTATTAATTTTAACGGTAAGTTTCTGACTCGTGTATCGTTTTTATTTTCTTCTAAAAAACTATTTTAATGAGTATGTGCTTTTTCAATTGTTTAAGTTTTATTAACTTTTTCTTCTTATACGCTTCGTTCAGTTCGGCATCTGTATATATTCCAACATTACCAGATTTATATCTTCTTATTCTCCTCCTTTTCTTTACTGTCAATAACACTGTGGAACTACAACTTTCCGATCGGGATGGCATGAATGGCATTCGATCAATCATGACTTCCTAAGAAAACGGGTTTTTTAAAATTTTCAAATCGTCGATCGTTTTTTTTTTTTCAATTTCCATTTTAGTGTGGCTGAATTTTGGTTGTAATTTGATATATTGTTCCATAATTTCCGTAATTATTGTTAGATCATTTAACTGTCTGGAATAACAATTCGTAAATAAACACCAAAGAAACATGTGAAAACGTGATTTTCTTAAAACTCTCTGAGTTTATCTTTAATAGTTCTGATGTTATAAGTTCTCAAAGTGAAAATTTGTGAAAAAGTGCAGACGCTAATATAAACGCATATTCCAAACAAATATAGATTTAAAATGAAATGAAAGTATGTTCACTTGATTAAGTAAGAATTGCTCAATATGACAACATTATTTTTCTAATTTTCTTGACGCATTTAATTTTAGAATTTTTTTAGTCAGAAAGTTGAAACTCAATTTTTACTCAGTTTTGTGACTGCAACAGGTCTAAAAAATTTGACTCTCACTACACGAGACAAATGCTTGCTTGCTGCGCTGTTTGTTTACAAAAGATTGCCACGGTTCAGGATTTTCATGCTAAGTGGGTTACTCGCTTAGCAGCTTGCCGTGACTGACCGGGGATGTTAGGTAATTCAAAAGGTTCGAGGTGTATGCAAGCATTTTATTAAGTATAACGTTACAACCAACTTACCAAGTTAATATGGAAATCATGGCAAAATGTACTGAATATCCGTACTAGACTTGCTGGGCACGGAGCGGCGATTTGGGGGTACGATTATGGCTGACTGCAACTCTAATTTCTGACCGACTGTGACTGTTGACTTTTACTCGGATCGTCATTACGACTGTCTTTACGACTGCTGACTCTCTCGAACTTGAAGAGTCCGAGGTTTATATACTCAGTTTTACCGGATAAGTGGTTTTGGACCTCGTACTAGTTGAGCCCGTCCAGTGCCTTTCCTATGAGATTTTTAGAAATTATAGCGCATTAGAAATATACTAGCGGGCTCTGCGTTGGCTTCTGATAAGAAGCAAGCCATTAGATAAATTGCTTTTAAAGCACGTGTAATTTATGAATACATGCTGTTTTTTAGGATGCTTCTGCGTAGGTTGTGACATTACTCCTGCCTCCGATAAATTTCTGTCCCAAGCGATTGAATCTAATTTTGCAAGTTTTACAATCAGATCATCCTATCACTAAATTACACTAAACATTACTGAACATTACATAAAAAGAGAAACACAAAAATATTGCGTTGTTACCAACTTACATTTTAGAATTCACATCACACTACCGGGGGTATTTGTTTGATAGTTGTCGTGATTTAATCTGTCGTAGTGGTTCACGTCACTGGCCGTGACGGAGCCACTGCTGACCGATGTGGGTATCTTATGGTATACTCTTCCAACTTTCGATGGCGGTGAGGGTAAAGGAGAGAGCTTTTTTGCTCGCGAGGCGGTATCGAGATAATGCTGGTCTGTTGGTTCTATTGAAGTCTCATATTCACAGGCGGGTTTGCTGGTTGGTACCGGCAGTAACCTTGGGGGGTTTCTCTGGTCGTCCATTTCTTTCTTCAGATGGTAGACTTGATCATACAGTTGAATGAATAATCCTTGGAGTAGAGTATTGAAGGTTTCCTGTTCGAGTTGGACCAGATAGATTTTCTTGGCAAAAATGACTAGGTAGATTGCTACGAAGGCTAATCCATGATGGTTACGCTACCGATGACAATACCAAGAACACTTTTTAGTTAAATGTCCGTTTGGTTCCGTAATATCGCTTCGGATTGGGTGTAAGTGTAGGTGTTCTTTCCAGTTGTTCACGGCGACGAATTCTTGGTTCTTATCGGACACGCTAATTCTATTTAGCTTTGTCCAGAATAAAGAGATAAGGTGTTGGATGGGTTGGTTTATGACATTTTGGCACGGCACCAGCCTTGAGTGGAGTTCAGCGTTTGGTTGGTTAATAACTCATGAACAGAGGAAATGGAACTTGAACAATCCGATGTCTTTTGAGAGTGGTTCAACGTATGTAGAGTTGGTACAAGTAACTTTAGGGATTATTTTTTGTGCTTTAATAATATAAGTCATTTTCGTTAGGTTGATACCGCAGTTTCTTTATCAGTTTCGTATACTTGTGCGGATTAGTGCGTTTTTTCAATTTTTGTATAATTAGTTATCAGTTATTTTTTTTTTGATTGTTTTACTTACTTTGTTTATTCCTTTATTTATTTCAGCTTCTCTGGTACCTCTTTTAAAAAGCGTTTCTGCCACTAAGTTACTTTTTTGTTTGCTAGTGAGTATTTACTAAAATCTTTTCATGGATTTTTTTGCATTAATTTTGCAAATACAATACTGAGCGTGCATAGGTGTAAAACTTTAATTTCTGAAGTGTTCCTGCCACTTCGCCTAAAGTGACGTATCTCTGTGTATTAAATAAACTCTTGATTTTGTTTAATTGATCACCCTATTTCTGTTTCTGAGTCCTTCAACTCGAAGCGCTATTACCCGTAAGTAGATATAAAGCACCGGTTCTAGATCCACCTCCGCCTCTTTCCAGCGCCACCTATCGGTGAGCGGTATAATCAAAGTAGGCTCTCTTCTTTGCGCGGGATCCTTTCGCCGTCGGTAGATGGCGTTACGGGTATTATCGGTGAGCGGGATTTCTTCTTTGTGCCGCGATGGCGCT